>VYZW01006677.1:0-21978 GCA_013401315.1 Balaeniceps rex
GTAAACTCTCCTTTTTTTCCTGAGTCCCAGCAAAAGCTCAGCCAGGTCGTCTTCCCCGCCGGCTTGTCTTTCGGCACATGGGGACAGCCTGCTCCTGCGCCTTTAAGACTTCCTTCTTGAAGAATGCCCAGCCTTCCTGGCCCCCTCTGCTCTTCAGGGCTGTCTCCCAAGGGACCCTCTCAACCAGTGCCCTGAACAGGCCAAAGTCTTGATGAGATGGAAAAGATTATTTCAGCACATTATGACTAATCCCTGTCTTGAGCAATAGCTAATGAACATTACACCTGGAAAACTTTTTCCGATAACATCAGGGTTTTAATCAACACATTCAGGGTGACATGACATGACAAGTCACTGAATCAGCTCTGTTTGTTCCCCGATGTGTCGACTCTTTTTTGCTTCAGAGAGGTGTCATAACTGTCCCAGAAGAGTGTTTCACATTTTCTCTTCCTTTTTCCTTTTTCAAAACCCATCTGAGTTGTAAGCTTTGGTTCAAGTGGATTACATGGCTTTTAGTTTCATTAAGTAATGTCTGAGTTATACAGTGTTTTCCCTTTCTCCAGGTACTTCCTATTATTGTTAAATCCACTTACCACTTACTTGCTGGTTATCTTTGAGCTTATATTGTTTTGTCTAGGAGCTAAAGAACAATACAAATAAGAAAAAAAGACAGCATCTAATAAGGCTGAGATAAATCGTGTTTAATCTCTGTTTAAGGTTTATTTTGATAAATGTCTGTCTAAGAGTACGGGTCTGGATGGCTGTTTAATGTTTGCATTGCAAGTGGAGTGCAAAGTGAATGTATTTCCAGCTCATTAGGCACATAATGTAATGTTACTTTTGTTGGTCTAATAGCCAAACTGGTGTTTTGCTGGTTGGTGTCAGAGGGGATTATTTGTCATTAATTGACAACATAAATCCCCTTGTAAAAGAGTTCAGGAAAGGCATTTCTGTTCTTTGAACAGATACGCTGAAATGTGCACAAAGAAGCACCTAGACCAGAGTGCTCCATTTTAAACAGGCCACATTTTTCGAAACAGGAAAAGCAGCTTGAGCCTGGCCTTGAGCTAATAGAAACAGGTGTCACTTCATTAGTTGAACTGAATCTAAATGGATGAACATGATCAAAATGCTGTCCTTCATCTTCATTGGTTCAGGTCATATTGATGCTTTATTCAGATATATACATACACATATCCAGTCTCATTTTGTGTCCAGGATTCAGGGTGGAAAGGAATAAAAAGAAATCCCTTCTGCTCACTATGCATAGCCACAGCATGGTCTCACTAACATCCCATGTCAGTAGTGTTTTGTGTTTCTAGAGAATTTCAAAGTCTTGTGACAGTCCCTTTGTCTTTTATTTGGTGGTGCTACAGAGGTCAGTATGATCACACCCCAAGTTTGACTGCAATTTCTGTGAGTCTGGTGAATAATAATAGTAGTGGAATAATCCCATGAGAGAAGCCAGAATATCAGTCAGGCTCATTTCTTTGACATAGCTAGGGTTTCACTGATATTCAGAAATGAATATCCACAGACTTAGTAACTCAGAAGGAGATATAGTCTTGAAATCATGTATTTTGGGACAGAAATTTCTGTCAAAAGTGTAATATACCTGTGTACATTTCCAATGGAATTTAAATTGTCACTTTAAGCTTTCAACATTTATTTGTTATTGCCAGTCTTAGACTACTGCATTTTAAAGCCAAAGATCATATGCCTGAATCTTTGCCTTAGGGAAAAGGTCTTTATCAAAAAAGAAACAGATTTTAAGCTGTTATGTTTGCGAAGTAAGAGTTTGAAAACATGATCTAACACATGACTCCACAAATGCTAAAAAGGGATAAACCTTCATGTTAAAAATAAAATATAGATCATGATTTTAGAACATCTGGCTTGGGATTTTGGTATATTTGCAATGGATGATACAGTTAGAAAGAAGTATTTTATCCAACACAGAAGTTTTCACATAACTAATGCTTGTAATTGCAATGTTCTTTGGCTAGTGTAATTGCACTACAGATTTTAATAAAGTTACCAGAAGACCAAATTAAGTATTTTTATTTTTAGGAAGAAGTCTGGGATCTCCTCTGTAAGGTCAAGATTTGCCATGATAACTTGTACAATCACTTTATTTTTCTTTTCCACAAAATGCTGTATTGTGGTAGTGTTGTGGTTTAGCTCCAGTCGGCAGCTGAGCACCACACAGCCGCTCGCTCACACTCCCCCTCCCCGGTGGGATGGGGGAGAGAATCGGAAGGGCAAGAGTAAGAAAACCCACGGGTTGAGATAAGAACAGTTTAATAATTGAAATAAAATAACAATAATAATGATAGTAATAAAATTGCAATGAAAAGGAGAACAAGAGAGAGAGAAACAAAACCCAGGGAAAAGAAAACAAGTGATGCAACCGCTCACCACCCGCCGACCGACACCCCGCCAGTCCCCGAGCAGCGATCGCTGCCCCCCGGCCAACTCCCCCCAGTTTATATACTGAGCATGACGTCATATGGTATGGAATAGCCCCTTGGTCAGTTTGGATCAACTATCTTGGCTGTGCCCCCTCCCAGTTTCTCACGCAACTGGCAGAGCATGGGAAGCTGAAAAAGAAAGTCCTTGACTAGGGTAAGCACTACTTGGCAACAACTAAAACATCAGTGTGTTATCAGCATTCTTCTTACACTAAATCCAAAACACAGCACTATGCCAGCTACTAGGAAGAAAAATTAACTCTCTCCCAGCTGAAACCAGGACAGGTAGTAACTTTCTTACTTAGTCAAACCAATACCTGTCATTTAATTCTGTGTAATGCCCCATGCTTGTCGGGGGAGGAAGGACTGTTGTGTTTTTATGCATGCATGTTTTTCATTCTACTGCACTTTCCACAGTCTTGCAGTATTGCTAGAGTTAAAATGAAATTTCTGCTCTGATTCAGATAGAACTGCTTTTCCAGTCAGATACATAACTGAATATCTATCTTGAAAGTAAGGGTTACTATTTTAATGTATTTTGGTATCTTTTGGTTCTATTCAGTAGAAGGGGAAAGCTGAGGGGTTTTTCCTTTGTGTGAACAAACTTTTTAGCTTCTCAGTTAAAGAGACAGGCATTCTGACTGCAGTGTAATTACTTTGAGATGATGGCGATAGGAACAATGCAAAATATACATGCTTATTTACAATTTTGTTATCAATATTTCTTACCATTTTTAATTACCATGGGTCTTTGAGAGTTTGCACACTGAGGTCCAACTTTGGAATGAATGGGACTACTCCCATTCAGAAATAAGCAGATATGAGAGCAGATTGTGTGAGTAGAAGCCAAATAAACCAAGAATATTTCTGATGTTCACCACGAGATGTGCTTTATGCTACCATAACATTTGATCAAGGTATGATAACTGCACAGATATGATCAAGGTGTGATAACTGCACAGATAAGAAGCATGGGTGTAGGTGTGGGTGTTTGTATAGAAACAATTTATAAGAATCATAGAATCATAGAATCATTTGGTTGGAAAAGACCTTTAAGATCATTGAGTCCAACCGTACCTGTCCACTACTAAACCATGTCCCTAAGCACCTTGTCTACCCGTCTTTTAAATACCTCCAGGGATGGTGACTCGACCACTTCCCTGGGCAGCCTGTTCCAGTGTCTGATAACCCTTTCAGTGAAGAAGATGATCAGAGGAGAGGCAAACTGTCCAATATATTTTTAGCCTGTGCTTTCTACGCAGATGGTGAAACAAAGGCTATCTTAATGTTGCTTTAGAGTTAGACGCAATGCAAATATGATTATGCTAACATACTGCTGTCATTGTAATAATACTAAAATCATCCCTTGTCTTTGAGTGCAACTAAAATATCACTCTCAGTTCTGAATGAGCAAATCATAAATATTTTAAAAGAATATTTGGACCAGATGCCCTATTTCTCTCTAGTCTGTGTTAAGCAGTTACTGAACTAAAATTAAAATGTGACTCTTAAGTGTGCCAATAAGAACACTTTGGTTTGTTGACTATTTGTGTCTTTTCAGAAGTGTGACTTTCCTGGTTTTGGCCGGGTTAGAGTTAATTTTCTTCCTAGTAGCTGGCATAGTGCTGTGTTTTGGATTTAGTAGGAGAAGAATGCTGATAACACACTGATGTTTTGGTTGTTGCTAAACAACTTAGTGCTTAGACTAGTCAAGGACTTTCTTTTTCAGCTTCCCATGCTCTGCCAGGTGCACAAGAAACTGGGAGGGAGCTTAGCCAAGATAGTTGATCCAAACTGGCCAAAGGGCTATTCCATACCATATGACGTCATGCTCAGTATATAAACTGGGGGGAGTTGGCCGGGGGGCAGCAATTGCTGCTCGGGGCATCAGTCAGTGTGTGGTGAGCGGTTGCATCACTTGTTTTTCTTTTCCCTGGGTTTTGTTTCTCTCTCTCGTTCTCCTTTTCATTGCAATTCTTATTATTATTATTATTATTATTTTATTTCAATTATTAAACTGTTCTTATCTGAACCCATGAGTTTTCTTACTNTTCAGAGCTGGTGTTTCAGATAATAATGCATTACATGTTTTGCCACAAAAGCTTGAGAAAACTTACAATGTTTGTTACAAATTAAAAAATCTTTTACTCAGTAACATTTGCTTAAAAGTGAGAAATCAGAAAACTATATTAAAATCTTTTCTCATCATGATTGTAATAACAATAATTCCATGTTTTCTAAATCTCTAGAAGTGAGAAAAGAAAATTTCTTATTTGCTTTTCTGAAGTCTTATACAAACACCTTCACATTTTGTGTGGGACAAATCTGTAATTAAGACTAATACCCTTTTGTTCTGTCTTATGCAGTTCTATAAAATGACATAATAAATAAGAATATTTCAAAATTTCCACAGAAAACACTCTTAATAATTAATTGCATAATTTTAAATGTGATGTAATTTAAATAATTTAAAATTGAAATGTAATTTCAATTTTAAATGTGACTTCAGTGAGATTAGGAATTTTTAAGGGTGGAAAGGAAATTCCAGGAAAAGTACCTTTTCATACAAATGTAAGTGTGATTTATAGCCTATGATATACCTTAGAATGGAGATACAGATGATTCTCAGCCAAAGAATACTTACTAGTAGTTCATACCATAGCCTAGGCTATGAAAGTGAGCCCTGGAATGCCTTAATTTTCTTTAGTATTTCATGTTACTGGATATTGGCTGCTGCAAGAGTTCATCACACAAATAAACGGAAGCTGGTTATTTTACAAGTATTCCTTACAATTGCTGTTCTGAAAATCACTCTGGAACAATGATAGAAATCAAATTTTAGTAAACAGTGAACCAGTGGAAACCAGCCATTGAAAGAACCACAATATGCCTAAACCATGTGAAATTGCTTGGGTGCAGTATGACTATTGCCATGATGTATATCGATGTTGCAGAGCTGAAAATGAGAACTTTAACTAAAAAGTAAAGCATAATTGTGTTGGTCTCTTAGAGAACAATTAAAGCAGTTCAGGTGCTAGCAAGGACGTTACTAATCAAGGACGTTTCTAATCACATCTGCTTGTGCAGCAATATCCTTTGTCCTTGCCTTTGAATTTTTTTTACTTCTGCTGAACTCACACCTTTAATCACTATGTCTATCATTTGCTATCATTCCTACCAATGTATTTGTTAAGTTTAAGGAGTACAGAAGCTCCAACTCAGGATGGTAGAGTCCCATGAGCCCTGTTCTGAATTGCTGGAGGTCTCTAAATTGAGCATCAGAACTCTACTACAGGCTGTTCTTGAATTTCCTTCTGACCTCCTGGCTGCCTGCTCCTTATTTTATACCTCTCCACTGTCTTCGTTCATTGTGAGTTGCAGCTGCTCCTTCACTTCTGCTGCCCATTTTTCTGTAACTTGCCTGGCACTTCCTAAATCCCAAGATACATTTCCTTTTTAAATGACATTTCTGTGCTCTTCATCTCTTTTGTCTTTAAAATGTTAGTAGTGTTCTATTTGAAGATGCTCTATAGAGAAAGCAGAGAAAATTTATCAGGTTAAATACGAAATGGGAAACTCTTGTTTTTCCTTGCTTTTCTTAATCCAGTGGCTTCATAAGGCTGATTGTGGGTGTTTAAAGGGTATTTTGGCCCATGCTATTCCCAGAACACTTTTCAGAGTCCTTCAAATCAGCTGATAAAATGCATGGCAAAACAAGAAAATGTTTGAGCTTGGATTTGTAGCAGTTAATTGGCCAGTAAACAACGGGCATTGTTTTTGTCAACAATAAATTAAACTTAACAAACATTTCATAGCCTTCCTACCAAGGTCAATACTGGCAATAACATGTACTTATGATAGTGATAATCTTAAGAGAGTGCTAAAAATCTGATCTGATAGGTTTTGTTCCTCTGCCTATTGAAAGACCAACAGAATAAAATGGCAAAGACAGGATTTTAAAGGATTCTCTCTCTCTCTCTCTCTCTCTCTAAACTTAGGCAAATAGTATATAACAGCAAGGGCAGAACTGTTGTATGCTGCAATCTGGATTGCTTGATAATGAAGACCTATTAAAAAAAGACTTTTTTTTTCATACAGCCAAATGCAAAATTAGTCATCTGGGATCAAGGATTACATGTCATGTTTTTCTGGACTTCACCCAAGTTGCATGTCTCCCATTCCCTCTCTTCCTGCCTCTGTAAAAATCAAGAAGAATTCTGCAGTCTAGTTCGCTGGCATTTTAGCACCTTCAAATGTTCCTTTGGCTTTTGAATCAGCTTCTTCATCCATTTTGCCAGAAGAGAGGACTTAGTGTGCACAGAAGAAATTTGCTGCTTTCAATATTTGCACTCTGCCCAAAGAAGCTGGGAGCAGCCTTATATTCTTGACCTTTGGAGATGGTGAATGCGTGTTCTGGTGAGAAGAGACTACAAGGCACAGGTAGAAACCTTATAGTAACTTCTGTGTGTATATGAATTGAGATTCTTCAGAGGCTTTTCTCAAATACAGGTGTGTTTTCACAGAAACAAACAAATCTGTCTTGAATAAAGGATGACAACTTCCTTAGCAGTCTCTCTAAGAATAAGGTTGCAAGGCTTTTTCACAGAAGAGCTGCCCATATTTTTAACAAGGCCAAAACATATTTTTCCTTGTCTCATTCAACGTTTCATGGGTGAAATTTTGCCAAAATATTCATTGTAGATATGGGAAATTTCAGCCCCCATGGATGAAGTTTGGCAAGTGTGTAAGCAACTAAACCCAATATTTTATTAGAAAGGGAAGTTTCCAGCAGTCATAATCCTATAAGAGATTAGCACTGTATGAAAAACAGCTTCCTAAAGCTCTATTTGAGACAGTAAGTGATGAGGATGGTAGGTAGAAGAAGCTATTTTGAAGCACTTGCAGCCCATGCATAGACAGCCCTTCTTTCTTTCTCCATCTGAGTGAAAGATTATTTCAAATTGCTGTATACTGTCCCATGTTCAGTTTTTGAAACTTTTCCCTCTCTCATCCCAGATAGTCTTGGACGTGTGTGTGAAACCATCAGTGCTCAGCCACCTTCAGAACACAGTGGTACTCTCCCCAGCAGCATATGTTACCATGAGCATGTTACACATAGCCTTTCTATACTGGTTCTCTGCTGAATTCTGAATCAGGTTCAAGATCTTGATGTTCACATTCAAAGCCTTCCTAAGCCTTTGACAAAGAAATTCAGGAGGAAAATCCATCTGTGTTCCTGCAGCACAAAGTAAGAGGCAAGGTCTTACCTGGGAGTCTAAGTAACTCCTGCTATTTCTGAGGACCACTATATTCATTATGCCTCCCACTCTGATTCCATGAAGCGTTACTCTGACCTTGTGTTTTCTGTTGTAAACACATAGCAACATGCATGCTAAACAAACAAACAAACAAACAAATGAAAAACACTCTACTGTGTTTGCTTCAGCTTGGGGAGGAGGTGGTGCCTTGCAGATCAGAAAAAGGAGACTATAGTATTTTTTTTTTATATTCCTTTTGGACAAGGGGAAGTAGTAGAGCAAAACCAGAAAGGCTTTCTTGTGTGTAAGATGTTGGTTTGCCCCTGCAGAAGCCTGGGCAGGAAAAGAAGAGCAGTCAGTGTGCCAGGTCAGGGTGTGGAGGTAAGGCTGCAGGTAGGGCCCTGGGGCTCTGCTGCTGTGGGACAGGTCCTCCAAAGAGGAAGTGGAGCTGTGGCTAGCTCAGAAAATCCTGGTCTGAGACCTGCTCATGAGTGAGGCTTCAACCCTGTCTCTTGTTGTGGCTGAATAGACAACATAGGAAAGGTTTTATCATGAAGTGTGACTATAATGTTCCCTCTGTCTTGGGTCTGTGGTGACTGGGTGCCAGCCTGTCTGTGGCAGAGAAGGCAAGGGCTGGCCAGCCCTCAAGGGCTGTGTGTTTTCATTATAAGGCAGCAAGGGGTATTAGAAATCTCTTCTGCACCATGAAGTCAGGCTGCAAAGAGAGGACTGTGTCTCCTGGGAGAGTGGCAGTGCTGTGGGGCCAGTGACCGCTTGTGAGAAGTTTCATCTGCTCTGCAGATCTGAAACACAGTGGCTGCTAGTTAACGATCTCTAGCCTGTACAAACATTATGGATGGTTAAATATTAAAAAGGTGGTAAACTTGGTGATACATTGAAAGAACAGCAATGGGGGTGAGATTTTTATCTGTTGTATTTCATATGTGGCTTCTGCATTTACATATTCTTTCAGTCTGAGAACTTCACAGCTTGTAAATGTCAATGAATTTGATCTCCTATTTTGACAAATCCAAGTTTTATGTGATTTTTAATGTCTATAGTTTCAAAACTGACTTCTCTTTCTGAACGCTCTGACCTCTTGTAATCAAAAGGACACCACGTTTCTGCTTTCTAAGAGGCACCAAACTTTTTGTTCCATCAAAAGCTAGTGCCTTCTCTTGAGAAAGCTTAAATTGGCTTCTGAAGCTTGGCCTATTCTGGGCTAACCAAGAGTGCAGGCTGATATCTGAATCTTGCAAATGGGATTTATATCTTCAGTACTTTAGGCTTTCTCCAATGGGAAGAGATATCAGCTGGTCTCTGGGTCAGCACTTTTGTTTCTCTCTGAGCATGGTTGCCAGGACAACTGATAAAGATCTAGTCAGTCAAAAAATGTCATGAACCATTGTGAAGATCCATGTAAAGCATGAACTCTATACTAACGTGCTTTAACAATAGGAAATTACTTAATAATATTTAATTTTTGAAGTGTTTCTTTTTAGTATCGCAGCACCTACACTAAAAGCCAGTATAATGTTACTAAAATTCAAAGTCCTGAAACACTGTTCAAATTATATTTTATAGCTACCAAGTATGACCACATTATGCATGGCTGGCTGTTTCCCTGTCAGTTTGGAGGATGCCTTGCTAAATACTGAAATGTTTAGTTAGCCCTGATGTTCCAATAATTGTTCTTTACTTCTTGATGATGAATCCTATGGTTAGGAATTGCAACATCTTAACAGACAGCAATTTGTTTCCCTTAATTCTCTGGGAATGGATTTCCACGCTAGAAGGGGAAAATAATCCGTGAAGTGGTACCTCTGTGAAGGAAAGAGAAGAACAAAAAGGGATGAAAGATGTCCAAGATGGTTAACTAATTGCCTGTAATGATATATTTTGGCCTGAGTCAATGTCTATGGAAATAAGCTCTATTGATACACCTGTGAGGCTGGGGAGAGGGCTCAAAGCCTCCCATTCCCTCCACTGGGTCTGTAATGTGAGCACAGCCCTTTACTATTGTGGGACTGTGGGAGTGAAAACTCATATTCCCTGGCTCTGCTCTCACTCCTGTTGTTGGGGAGGCCCAGCTAGAATAGTGCCTGGCTTTGGGCCCTTGTTTCCAGAGGAATGGGGGGAGGGGAACAGAAGTTGGTAGAGGGGGCAGTAAGTTGGACAGAGGTCTAGAGCAAGCTCATGTGCAGAGTTTGAGGGAACTGGATTTGTTTAATCTGGTGAGGAGGATACTAAGGGGTTATGTGATAGCCCTCTCGGGTAAAGATGACAGAACTAAACTTGGCAGTACCAGATGAGGCAACAAGGGGCAGGGACAGCAAATTACAGCTTGGCAGGTTCTGCTTGGATATTCAGTAAAACTTTTTCAGTAGGAAGGTAGTACAATTCTGGAACAGGTTACGAACCAAAAGAGGTTCTGGATCTCCATTGTTGGAGGTTTTTTGGATTATGGCTGATCTGATATGTTGCTGGTAATAATTCCATCTTTAGCAGGAGGTTGGACTAGAGAACTCCAGAGGTCCCTCTGAACTGATATTTCTTTAATCCTTTCTGTGTTTTCTAGCTCTCTGTGCAGGTGTATGTGTCAGGAATTCGGAGAGCTAAAACTGCTGTGCTGGAAACCTGTGGGTTTTCACGCTGTGGTAGATAGATAGGAACAAGGATGACTCAGTCTGGTGCATCCATAGCGGTATCTTTCCATTCAGCTCTATAGGCATTCTGTCCAGTCTTCATGGTTTACTCGATGTTTCTTCTTTTCCTAATTGTAATGGACATAGTAATTATGCTTCTTTACTATGACTTTGTTAAAGAGCATTGAAATGAGTGATGGTGATGTGTAAAGGATTACATTCAGAGAGTCAAGTGATGTTGTAAATACTAAGTTGAGTTTGGTGTGATTGAACTGATGTTGACCAGAGGAGAATTGGACAATATCCTGGAAGAACAAATCCATACACTGAGGGAAATAGTTTCTTTTCTGAAGTAGGGTGCTTTCAAATATTATCAGAAACAGCAACTTCTTTTTCTCTCCATTCTGAGAAACGAAGAAAATTCTGATCTTCTAATCTTTGGATAAACTTGCTCTTGTCACCTGCTTCAGATTAGGTTCTTCAGCATTTCTAGCTGAATACATTGGCAGGACATAAAAGGTGGTCCCACAAGAGCACTGAACAGTCCCCCAGCGGAAGATATCCTTAAAAGCCAGTGTCAACAATGGGGTGTGTTTGTGTGTGTTGCACAATTTTCCTTCTGCTCTCATTTGGAGAAAGAGAAGAAAGCACAGAACGTAGAGGGCCTTTCTAACCATGATCCTATGAGGTCTGAGGCTGTGAAAGTTTGGGAAATGTGTTTTCTACCCTATTGTCACCTCCACTCTGAACTTCCAACAAATGTAGATTGCCTACTCTAACTCCACAGTTTGGCACATCTGGCAGGACCTACTTGGGAAGGGCAAGTGGAGCGATTCAGGAGTTTCATGCCTAGGTAATGATGCTCTGCAGAAAGCCTTGTGTGGTTCCAGCCAGCACTGCATTTGGCTGAAGCTGTTGTTGCAGTCACTGTTCCTATAAACNGTTTTTCATGCATTCAAATCAACCTGTTTTTCTGGGGGAAAGGAACTGAATGCAGACAGGTAAGATAAGCATGCATCCTGGTCATGTTCACATGCAGCAGTCTTTCTCAAGCATTCTGTACAAAGAAACCAAATTGGCTCACAGGCAAAGTAGTAGTACATAAAGGTGAAAACCAGTTGGAACCACTGGATATGATTCAGTATGAATCAGTGAGTCAGCAGGCTTGAGAACTGGGAATAATTTGTAGTGTAAAACAGCAGACCTCAAGTCACCGGAGGAAAAGACTTTAATGCAAATAAACCATAAGAATTTCTGCAATTTGAAGTCCCTATGATTTGTTGTCCAACAATATGAAATAGCCAAAAGAAAGAATTTCAGCATGGGGCACAGGGAGTACTATTGGCAACCAGAGTGTAATCCATGTTGCTTACTTGCATTGTTAGAAAATGACAAGGAAAAATAATGGCTGCTTCCAGCAGCCTAAGCTGGAAAGGAAATATTTCACGTGACCTACAAGGGCTTGTCTCAGACAAACCTAGTAAACTTCAATTTGACAAATTGTAGTGCTGGCATTTTGCCCAAAGTCATACTCGAGATGGTAATTGCATTCAGATGACTTTTAAATTTAAAACTTTCTGCTAAATCCAGTTATTTAACATGGCCCTTTGGATGATAGGTTAAAAAACTCCACCTTAACACAGAGTTAATAATTTTGCTCTTAATTATGACAAACTATTTTATTCAGGCTCTTTAACATTAGTTTATCAACTTCTATACTAGGATGCTACTAAATGAGAACACAAGTACCAGAAAACAACGAGTATTCAAGCACTTCCAGCTTCTGAAATACATTTTGTGGGGGGAAAAAAAATATTCTAAAAGCAGTTATTGCTGTTTGCTTGGTGTACAGCTGAAACCTGGGTCGTTACTTAATGGTCAGCTCTGTTAAGAGTACAGATCTGAGTCACTGTAATATGTTTGGAAGAGTTCCTGAAAGGTCTTGCTACATCGCATGCCTTCAAAGGGCAGTGAAGGATGATGCAATGTCTTCAACAGATCACATGGCAGCAAGGTGATTAAATCAGCATGGCAAGTTTCACAGTGGTTTGAGCTTGAAATGCTATATTAATGCTTTTAGTTCATTTACTGAATCCAGTAAGGATAAACTAATTGAGTCATAATGCCACTAACATTACAGCTGGGAGATCCCAAGAATCGTTGTCTCCTTCAGGCCTATTTTCTCTTTAGGTCAGTGTTTAGTTAGTATTTAATGGCTAAATTACAAATGAAATGGACTGCTAACTGCCAAAGAAGTAACAGACCCGGCTATTCTGAAGACTAACTTGAGTGCTATCTGATACCTTCTGCTTTCTCGTGTGACTGGCTAAGGAGTTCCTGAATGGAGGGAGCAATGAAATGCAGAGCTGAGGTTTCACTTGGAAGAAGCAGCAGAGGGCCCAATGGATGGGAGAAAGCAGAGGTGAAGGTGCTTCAGTAAGAAGCATGCGACTGTAGAAGGACCATGAGCCAGACTGCAGGGTGGTTATTGTATGCTGTAGTGAGGGAAGGAGCAAACAATTGCTCTTTGAGTTTGATACCCACTTGAAAAAGTTGAAGAAGCAAGGATTTGCTCAAGTAAATTTGTGTTGGTTAATTCCTTTAAAAATTCCTTTGTCTTATATTCTTTAAAATGGGTGAATTTTGAAACAGAAATACTATGTCAAAAGGAAACTCTGTAATGTTTTAAAAATCAAGGGAAGGACCTCTGTCCAGATTTAGTTGATTAAAATCAATGTAGATTATAAGTAACATTCCTTCAGGGCTGGCCCTGAAGATAACACCCTCTTGTTAGGGTGAGATTTTCATTTGAGGACTGACAGCAATGGTGGGTTTTTTTCCCTATGACAAGTTTGCTAGAACATGTTCTCCAGTCTTGGTTGGCACACAAAGTAGCTTAATAGGCGTTCATCCAATCCTTATGCTAAGTGCTGGTAAGCTTAAAAAGGATTGTTTTGTTTGTTTGTTTTATTTTGTAGGGATTTTTGGTTTTATGTTTTGGGTTTTTTTTAATACAGCTCATTCTTCAGGAGCTTAATAAATAGGGTACTTCATTTGGCACTGTTAAATATGAATAGATAATCGTCCTATTGGGTGACATGGCCCTGTTGTGGATAACACATGTTCACAGTGGAATAATTTATGTAGTTAACAATCAGATGAGTACAATCTAACTGGGAATGGGGAAGGGTGGGAGCACCAAAGCACCTGTTTAATTACAAACACATCACTTACCATGTAACCAGTTGGGTGGGTAAATCCCTATTTTGCCCACCACTGGTGTTAGGTGTGTGTTTGATTCAGCTTTCTTTGGTTTGTAAAAGCCAAAATGGACTGCTGTTATGTAGTCTGACCTCCTCTTTAACCTCTATGGTGAACAACATTCCTCAGTGTCTATTTAAGTAAAACTTTTTTAAATTAAAAAAAAAATCCATTCTTTGATAGCTTTAAGCTTTAAAATAATAATAATAAAACACCCTTAATTATTTTAAGTGGATACACTATATCTTCTGCTTGTTAGAACTTGAAAAGAGCAGGAACTAACCTCTCTTAGAAAAGCCTGGGAAAGTTGATCTGGCAATATGCCCTGATACTCAAGTAATAATGGGATCTGTTGGGCTAATAGGGTGCGGAGCAAATTCCAGTAAGAAATAACAAAAATAATTCTCATGGGGAAACTGGTTGTTTCAATGACTAAATGCCTGTGGTGGGTTGACCCTGGCTGGATGCCAGGTGCCCACCAAAGCTGCTCTATCACTCCCCTTCTCAACTGGACAGGGGAGAGAAAATATAATATAACAGAAAGTTCATGGCTCGAGATAAGGACAGGGAGAGATCACTCAGCAATTACCGTCACAGGCAAAACAGACTCGACTTGGGGAAAATCAGTTTAATTTATTGCCAGTCAAATCAAAGTAGGATAATGAGAAATAAAAACTAAATCTAAAAACACCTTCCCCCCACCCCTCCCTTCTTCCTGGACTTAACTTCACTCCTGATTTTTCTCTACCTCCTCCCCCTGAGCGGCACAGGGGGACAGGGAATGGGGGTTGCGGTCAGTTCATCACATGTTGTCTCTCCCACTCCTTCCTCCTCAGGGGGAGGACTCCTCACGCTCCTTCCCCTGCTCCAGCGTGGGGTCCCTCCCATGGGAGACAGTCCTCCACGAACTTCTCCAATGTGGGGTCCTTCCCACGGGCTGCAGTTCTTCACGAACTGCTCCAGCGTGGGTTCTTTCCACGGGGTCACAAGTCCTGCCAGCAAACCTGCTCCAGCATGGGATTCTCTCTTTCCACAGGGTCACAAGTCCTGCCAGCAAACCTGCTTCAGCATGGGGTCCTCTCTCTCCATGGGTTCACAGGTCCTGCCAGGAGCCTGCTCCAGCATGGGCTTCCCATGGGGTCACAGCCTCCTTTGGGCACATCCACCTGCTCCAGCATGGGGTCCTCCATGAGCNTGCCACTATGCTTGTCTGGCTTCTGCTGGCTTCAGATACCATCTGCCACATGTCCATGATATTTTCTCCTTCATCTCTCGTGTGAAATATCCAATGTTCTTGGTCTTGTTAAGGGTAGCTTTCTTTTCTGCTTTCTCTTAGACATTTTGGGGTTATACTGTTATCCTCAGAGCTCTGTGAGATAGAGGTAGTGGAGGCCCCATCCCTAGAAACCTTTAAGGTCAGGTTGGACGGGGCTCTGAGCAACCTGATCTAGTTGAAGATGTCCCTGCTCACTGCAGGGGAGTTGGACTAGATGACCTCTAAAGGTCCCTTCCAACCCAAAGCATTCTATGATTCTATGATTCTATGAATCAGTCATAAATCAAAAGCCATGTTAACTGCAGAGCTCTCTCACACTTTGTAGCCCAATTGGGCTTCAAGCTTTCCCCCAACAATTGTTTCTATTCAGTCCTGCAAAACTCTTTCACAGATAACCTTCTTTTAAAAGTGAGGAATAGCAAAATCATTACAAAAAGGTAGCATGGCTTGTATTCTATGCATTTCCCCAAGAGGAATTACGACAGAAACTCTAATTTCTTTTAAAAACTCTTCTTGATACTTTGGAAGTACTATGAGGAGAAACTATACAGAGGAAATGCGAGGGGAACATTATTTGTAAAAAGCAGAGAAGAGCAGTGCTTGGGAACAGAGCAGTCATTTTCCCAGACGAGGATTTTTACTCAACAAGCCTGCTCTTTTGTTGTTAATAGTGGGCAGCAATGGATGTTTGCAAACATTCCTCTGATGAGCAGCTTTGAACAAACTGTGTACAAAGTATCTTCCTAACAGCAGGAAAAAAACAAAAAGAAACCTCTTGCTTTTTAAGCACAAATATAGTACTTCCAGCTCAAGCAGTTCCAGAGCCACAAAGTGCTGGAGGCTGAGGGGAGGAGAAGAGAAGGAAAAAAAAACAAAACAAAACAAAACAAAACACAACCCCCCAAAAAAACCCCAAACCCAAAACAAACCCCCCCCCCAAACCCCAACCAACTTTGGGGGGGGGGAAGGAAAGGGGGACCAGTACAGTGATTCTTAGCACTTCCCTAAGCATGACTTATTAGCCATAGTATAATGAGCTAGGTGGTACTCTTGGTCTGAATTAGGGCATTGTATGAGTTCATATTGCATATCTCTTATAAAAGAGAGTTCTGGCATTTTCCAGACTTAAGGAGGCCTTGTAAATGTAATTCAGTAAGAGGAGCATTGGAGATCTGCTCTGATTCTCGAGCATTAGATATAGACATAAATAAGTGAAGAAACTTAAGATTTTTGAGGGGGATCCCTACTGAGGTGCATGTTATCTTCAAGTTTGTATGATGCTAGTACCAACTATATGATTTTCATTTACCTTGAAGTATGTCAGTAGGAGGATGTAGACAGTCTGAGAGAGACACACTTTTGAATTCTACTGACACATGTCCTTAGCCCCCTGAAACATTGGAGTCCACGACAAAGTTATAAAGTTCTATGCTGAAGCACGATGATTTGATGGCTAAATTACCATTCCTGCATAAGCTCTGAACCTTGTGCTGTTGAGGGCTGAGTTGATTTCAGTCAAATCAATTGAAAAAAACTGCCAGAAAAATAGTTACTGTTCAATGGATGCGTTAATCTGTCTCTCCACTCAGTATGTGGGCATGAATGTTCACATGAGCAGAGGATGGGAGCTCATAGTGGGGACAGCCTGCAGGTAGGCCTGTTTGTGAAACTGCAAGGGCAAAGAGCCTGGCCAGTACTGGAAAGCAGGATTACACCTTGTAGATTAAATCTTTAACGTCTGATGTCAATAGAACTCATTTTCACTTACTGTATGAAGCCCTGGTGCCAGTGACTTAAACCCTTTGTATCATAGCTCAAATTGCCTGACTGAACTGCAGTAGGAGAAACAGGCTTGGAAAAAAACAGCCTTCCGCTGTCAGGATTTGCAGTTTATCTGCTGTAGAATGACTTTTTCCTTAAAAGCATTCTGTATGAGTGAACATACATGAACTGCTTTCAATTGCTTGCACTTTTTGGATTCTCTTGGGTTCATCTAACTGACCTCCTCCTTTCCATCTTTGTGGTTACATCCTTTCTGTAGTCATCAGCAGCCTCTACAACTTCTATTCATTCTATCAGCCATGACACTGCTGACAGGGCTTTCGTTATAGAATAAAGACATATTTCTCCCTAGGCATATCAGCATGCAAATCATCCTCTTTCCTGTGACCTTGTCAAACATCCTCATTCAGCCTTTTTTTTTTCCTGACATCTGTAAATAGTAATGACTCTAATTGACTCAAAAGACTTGACACCACATAAAAATAAACTGTACCGTATCTTTGCTTTGGTGGTGTGTGGGAAGGACATGCTTTGATCTCAGTTACATCAGTGTAAATAATGCTGGTCCTCATTTACAGTGGATGGCATTTGTCCTGGTATGCTTATGAGCAGAACCTGTCAGTGGGGAGAGAAATGTTAAGGAAGTGGCATTAGACAAGAGAAGTGCCTGATGCATGCTGAGCATATGGCTCAGGTTTGTTTAAAAGCTGAGTTAGGTGAAAGATTTGTTCAAATCTGTGGTCGCTTGTTAACGAGTGGTTGGGACTTGGATTGCTGTAGTTGCAGTTACACTTTAGCTGCCGGTTGGTGTGTTGACAGCGTACAGACAGCCTTTGCCATAGTAGTGGAGGGCAGCGTGGCCCGCAGCAGGGTTTTGCTGATTAAGGCTCTGCAGGAATGGGCCTCTGAGAAGGCTTCTAGAAATAAATGTCCAAGGTAAAAACAGCCTCTGATTAAGGGAAATGGTTGCTATGGAGACTGTAGTGACTAAATAGGGAGCATAGGCTTCTTATTTAGGGCAGCTAATGAAGGAGAGAGTGGTCTGCCAGTTCACCTTCGTGCTGCTACTTGCAAATGTTTATTCATGGTTTCTCTTGGTTCAAGAATAGGCTTCAGATCTGATAGGTTCAGAACAAAGAAATAAAACTTAACACCACATATGAGTAAACTGCAGGAACTCGAAAGACAGGAGATTGTGAAGGTGAAAAAGTCAGGCTTTAAAAGCAATTAGTCAAATTAATGTAGCTTGCTTCCATTAAGGCATAGATACAGGATTGTCTGCCATAAATTGCTGGAAACCTGGAGGGTACACAGAGGAGACGAGCGCTTGTTCTCTTCCTTTTTTCTTCAAGCACTTGCTCATAGCCTCTCTTTTGCCAGATGAAACAAAACAGCTCTGCCCGTTTGCATAGTCTCCTAATGTGGAAATTCCCCAAAGTGTTGTGCTATAAACACAAGTAACTGGTGATGAACTGGCAAAGTGATAACCACTGGAAAATGAAAAGGAGTCCCTGTGCCCTTGAGCTAAGGGAGACTTTTTGTTCATGCCTTCTGTAGCCAAAAGCTTTGACCACTGGAGACCCTGTCCTGCAGTGGTGTTCTCTGCATTTAGCTTTCCTGAGGTAAATCCTCAGCTCTGCACTGAGAGATTAAATGATCTGGACCTTGGATCAGAAAATGTTTTTAGGATACTGTGTCTTTTGGTTCCTCATACCCACAGAGATCTGGTAGGAATTAGGTTCCTAGATGTTGTTTGAGGATCTTAAGATGATAATAGATGCTCTATTCTGTTCAGCCTTAGCAGTGCCCAAAAGCCTGATTCGGTATCTGCTGACTCCTGCAAGAAACACCTGCTGAGCTCTGTGTGTTCTAGGTCAGGTTTTCTGTGTTTATAGAAATACTGGTATACAATAGCAATGAGCCAAGATTACTTTGTTTCTAATCTTGGAAGTTTAGTGTGTATCAGAGTTCTGTGCCTTAAATAGCTTCACGATTCTCACCCATAATTTTCTCCTCAGTGGTGTATGTAACTATTAACTAGATTAAGGATATTGGCTTGCTTTGATGTAGTAATGACGCTCTCTCACGTTGCTAGAGAGCATTTCAAAGACAGGGGAAAATGAGGGTGTATAGCAAAAATACGCATTCTGCTTTTAGCATCCTCCTGTGTAAAAAGGGGAAGAACTAATAAATCAATAACGAATACAGAACCAAAGCTTTAAAATGTGTAGCTACAGGGAGTGCTAAACACTTGTTATATTTTCTTCAATTAAAGGGAGAATAATAAAAATGTTATTTTTGTATGTCAATTAGGAAGTCTTTTCCCACATTTTAGACACTTTTAATGTAGTTTGGAGAACATCTGTGTTTTTTCCTTGCTCTGTTGCAAGAGCTTATCTTTAATAGTGCATCCAGTTGCTGGAAAACTGACTGGTTTTCCTCATACCAGGTGTGCTGGTTTTGACTGAAATAGAGTTAATTTTCTTCATAGTAGCTAGTATGGGGCTATGTTTTGGATTTGTGCTGAAGACAGTGTTGATAATACAGGGATGTTTTAGTTACTGCTGAGCAGTGCTTACACAGAGTCAAGGCCTTTTCTGCTTCTCACACCGCCCCACCAGTGAGTAGGCTGGGGGTACACAAGAAGTTGGCAGGGGACACAGATGGGACAGCTGACCACAACTGACAAAAGGGATATTCCATACCATATGACGTCATGCTCAGTATATAAAGCTGGGGGAAGAAGAAGGAAGGGGGGACGTTCAGAGTGATGGTGTTTGTCTTTCCAAGTAACCATTACGTGTGATGGAGCCTTGCTTTCCTGGAGATGGCTGAACACCTGCCTGCCGATGGGAAATAGTGAATTAATTCCTTGCTTTGCTTTGCTTGCATGCACAGCTTTTGCTTTACCTATTAAACTGTCTTTATCTCAACCCACGAGTTTTCTCACTTTTACCCTTCCCACACCGGGGGGGAGTGAGCGAGCAGCTGTGTGGGGCTTAGTTGCCAGCTGGGGTTAAACCACAACACTGATGCTGCCATTCTTAGCATGCGAGTGGCCTCTGCTCTGGTAGATGCTCCCCTTCCACCAGCTGTTCTTTGCTCCACTGGTAGCTCTGACAAACTATTCCAGCTTTCCTCACATTCTGTTGTTTTAGCTCTTAGAAAGAATGTAGCATTGTGAACTGAGACAATTTATTGCACACAGGATGACCTTAAGTAAATTCTTCTGAATCCTTGCCCTCATGAGACTCTTTAAAAGATTTTTGTACTTCAGATCTTACAAGAGACAAAGTCTTGTGTATTTTTTCTCTTTCTGTGCTATCATCTTTTGTGTCCCTGTGCTAGAAGCTATTGCTTACTTCAGAGCCCATCTTATTAATTTCCATGGGTTTGCCAGGAAAAAAAAACAGTGGAACATGGTCAAAAGAACATTTTACTTATGAAAATGTGCACTCAGGTAGAGCAGAATTATTAGTGAATTTTTCTCAAATTTGGCAGTATCAGCCAAAAACTAAATGGATATTTTAAGTTTGTTTTCACAAGCAGTTTTAAATGGTTGCCCCCTGCTCCCCAAGTGGACTCCAGACCAGTACACTGGGTTTGTGGAGCCAAGATAAGTTTGAAAGGCCAATTCAGTGTCTGAGAATGGGGTCCCCAAAGGGCAATGCACTCAATAAGGTAAGAGCAACTGATATTAGGTCACAGAAAGAAAAAGCCAAAAGAAGGATAATTCAGACCCGAGGCACTCATCTGAGAAGGGGGAGCCCTGGATCCTGCTTTTTACATGCAGACTTTACATGCAGAAGTCAGTTGCTGCAATGCATAAGGGGTACCTGAAAATCAGCACCAACACCTACTTGTAGCCCTCTATTTAAACCCAAAATCTTTTCTGAGTTAGTTTAAGCACCTGTAGGATTCAGCATATCCCTGCTGAGGATCTCTGGGTTCCTTCCGAATATTCCTTTCTGGACCCCATGAGACGTTTGCTCAGCAGTACAACAAGCACCAGCAGGTGTATAGAAAATACCCTGGCCAAGGCAATCTTACGGACTGCTGTAGAACATCCTTCTCAGACACAGGAGAGCAGGCTTAAGTCCTTTGGGCCCACTAACAGGATGGATACCCCAGGCAGTCTCCTGTTCTAGAAAAGATGGGTGTATGTGGTGCTGGCCTGCTTTAGTGCTTTCATAGAATAGCTGTAGGCATTTCCTCAGAAGATAATACCATGGTCTGCATCCCACAGGGAGGAAGATCTTGGACTGTACAGCTAGTTTAGATACCAGAGGCTGGTGTTTAACACCAGAAAGGTGGGGTGATCCAGCACAGCCCCATCCTCAGCCTTTCCTGCTGGCCAGCTCTCAGCAGCTACCTGTTCAGTGCACAGATTTTTGTATAGCCATCCTGAGGCAAATAGTTCTTGCTGTAAACAGCAGGTGTTGAATCTGGGACCTTAGACTGTAAATCAAGGGGAAATGGTTAGTGATCTGCTTGGCCAATTAGACACACACAAGTCTATGGGACCATATGGGATCCACCCAAGGGTACTGAGGGAGCTGGCGGAAGTGCTCACCAATCCCCTTTCCATCATCTACCAGCAGTCCTGGCTGACTGGGGAAGTACCACTTGACTGGAGGTTGGCAAATGTGACACCCATTTACAAGAAGGGCCGGAGGGAGGATCCGGGGAACTACAGGCCTGTCAGCCTGACCTCGGTGCCAGGGAAGGTCATGGAGCAGAGCATCTTGAGTGCCATCACACAGCACGTCCAGGACAATCAGAAGATCAGGCCCAGTCAACATGGGTTTATGAAGGGCAGATACTGCTTGACTAACCTGATCTCCTTCTATGACAAGGTGACCCACCTAGTGGATGAGGTAAAGGCTGTGCATGTTGTCTACCTGGACTTCAGTAAAGCCTTTGACACCGTCTCCCACAGCATTCTCCTGGAGAAACTGGCTGCCCATGGCCTGGACAGGCATACTCTGTGCTGGGTTAAAAACTGGCTGGGTGGCCGGGCCCAAAGGGTGGTGGTCAACGGAATTAAATCCAGTTGGAGGCCGGTCACGAGTGGTGTTCCCCAGGCTCAGTATTGGGGCCAGTTTTGTTCAACATCTTTATTAATGACCTGGACGAGGGGATCGAGTGCACCCTCAGTAAGTTTGCAGATGACACTAAGCTGGGTGGAAGTGTTGATCTACTTGAGGGTAGGAAGGCTCTACAGAGGGACCTGGACAGGCTGGACTAATGGGCTGTGACCAATTGTATGAGGTTCAACAAGGCCA
>VYZW01006678.1:7189-23674 GCA_013401315.1 Balaeniceps rex
AGGAAAGGAAAGGAAAGGAAAGGAAAGGAAAGGAAAGGAAAGGTTTCAGTTGGAAGGGACCTACAATGGTCATCTAGTCCAACTGCCTGACCACTTCAGGAATGACCAAAAGTTAAAGCATATCATTAAGGGCATTGTCCAAATGCCTCCTAAATACTGACAGGCTTGGGACATTGACCACCTCTCTAGGAAGCCTGTTCCAGTGTTTGACCACCCTCTTGGTAAAGAAATGCTTCCTAATGTCCAGTCTAATCTTCCCCTGAAGCAGCTTTGAAACATTCCCGCTTCCCATCACTGGATACCAGGTAGAAGAGATCAGCACCTCCCTCCCCACTTCCCCTCCTCAGGAAGCTGCAGAGACCAATGAGCTCACCCCTCAACCTCCTTTTCTCCAAACTAGACGAATCCAGAGTCCTTGCCTGCTCCTCATAGGACATTCCTTTCATGCCTTTTGCCAGCTTTGTTGCCCTCCTTTGGATGCATTCAAGGACCTTCACATCCTTCTTAAATTGTGGGGCCCAGAACTGCACCCAGTACTCCAGGTGAGGCTGCACCAATGCTGAATACAGCAGGATAATCACCTCTTTTGACCAGCTGGTTATACTGTGTTTGATGCACCCCAGGACACAGTTTTCCCTCTTGGCTGCCAGGACACAGTGCTGACTCACATTGAGCCTGCTGTTGACCAGCCCCCCCAGATCCCTTTCTGTAGGGCTGCTCTCCAGCCACTCCTCTCCCAAATAGTACAGTCTTAAGCTTGAGGAAGAGGAACTACAGCTGGGTCTGCAGTCCAGATTCAGAGCCAGCCTTAGCTTTATTTAGAAATGATCGATAATCTGGAGAAATACATTTGGTATACCAGGGAGAGGGATCTTTCTCGATTGCAAGCTACAGTACTGGCTGCAGGACAAAAGAAAATTGATTTAGATCTGGTCATATCCTGCCCTGAGACTTTTCCATTAATCCTGCTTCATTCCCTAGTGGAAAAACTGATCTATGGCAACTTTATATGAGCTGTTACTCAGCACAGCTACTGAAATCCCAATGTGCTTGATGTTCTGCATGCTTCAAAATGAGACAGTAGAGTTTTACCAGAAGGATTTGGTCACCTTATGGAGTTATCAAGACTGGTTGTCAGCTGATTTGTATTAACTGACTGCATGCATCCTTAAAGTCTGCTCTAGTTATGAAATAAAACACACAAAGTGCTTTAAGTTAATGTTTTTACCTCTCCTGACAGACTGAGATCAGATCTCTAGTGAAGGAAGTCTTTGATCTGGCTTCAGAGAGCCAGGATTATTCTAAGGCAACATCTCCCTTTAAATGACAACATATAGTACTACTTTTTGTGTGTATTTCTGAAACTCTTAGGGTGGTTTTAAGCTGCATAAACATCGGTACACAGGTACATTTGAGATGTCTTAAGCTGTCCCGCCTGTCCTTCAGCTGCCCTTCCAGTAAGGTATAGTTTTGTATTTTATCTTACAGCCTTGTGTATCTCATATGGTCTATGGCATTTCAAACAGTAATAGATTCCTGTCTTTAGGCAGCTGAGTTAAGCCTTTAAAGGCTGAAACTAGCAAAAATGTGAAAAAGGTTATGATCAAAGTTAATGTTTTCTTCCTCCATTTGGGTTTATTCCCTTCCATATATATATATATATATATGGAAGGCTATATATATAAGAAATATATCTATTATAATATATAATATAATATATATCTATTATAATATATAATATAACATAATATAATGCCTAACACCTACAGAACGGAGATGCTGCTGAGGGATATAAAAAGATATTTAATGTGATGTCTGTAAACTGTGTCTGTAAGAATTTAAAAGATAGTAACCTAATGCTGTTTGGGTTTCTGTCACTGGGGTCTTAGGGGCTTCAGGTTTTTTTCACACAGTGAAAAAAGACATGCTACCTCTCTTAGAAAAGGTAACATGTATTTTATCAGTGTGAAAACACAGTGAAAAATAACCCTAGTGTTCTTCTAACAATATCTGTAGAACTGCTGGCCTAATTCTGCAGTGTTTTGCTCTACGTCTAGTGATGTATGTACGTGAAAAGTAGGATAAATATCAACCATCTTGGAATGGGAGTATTTTACACCCATGTAACAATGACAATCAAGGCAAAAAAAAGCAGAGAATCTAGCTCTATAAATAATCATAGAGGCTTAAAATTCAATCTGTCCTTGAAGAAAATAACTGCACTGCAGAGCAAGTCTGTTCAATAATACAGAACAATTTTAAATGAGTATTTTTCCCTTCGTCAAAAGCAGGTGATCCAAAGACTCCACTATTGTAAATTAAACATTGTCCTTAACAGATTATGTGATTTTTTTTTAATTATATGTTTAAAAAAATTATATATATATGAGCTAAATAAAAGAAATAAGAAGTAGATTTAAGGCTTGGGTTTGTGCAGTAATTATTTTTTCCTGGTTTATAAAAATATCTGAGATAATAAATTTTGAATTAAAAGGTGAAATTTTATTTCTACTTACTTTCAGAAATGTGTATCTAATATATACATATGTACTTTATAAGTATATGTGTGCATATTTCCTTCTTTATTTCTAAATATTTCACTTTTATTTTGACTGTTATCAACATTTTATTCTATTTTACTTTTAAAAAAATAATCAAAACCCAATACAGTTTTGCTCACTTTAAAATCTGTGGAGGTGGAATAGTTTGACCATTTCTAAAGTTTTTTTTCCAACATGGGTTTGAAAGGAGATTTGTGAACCAAGCAGTCTGTTTCACTTCAGCAAAGCAGCATTTTTCGAATGAGAACCATTACCTGAAACATTCCTAGCCAGTTTTATTAATTAGATTATCCTCTTCTGCTCAGAATGTGCTCGCCACTGCTATCCAGTTTGGAAAAGGTAAATGTAACATTTAAACAGAGGGAAGAAAAAGTCTCTCTCCTTCACTTAAAGATACCTTTCAGACTCTTGTTGATCCTTCGTTGTCAGCAGGACAATGAAAAGGAAGAGATTTCCAGAGATATAAGGAACAAGGACATATTGGGAGGGAGTGGATACATATACCAGGCCACGTAAACAACAATTTCCATCTGCTGGATCTATCTGCACTGTGATACTTTCACTACTGAGGAGGATAATTTCTAAAGTTGCTCCAACTGTTCACTTGCCTAGGCCAACAAGAACATGGCACAACATGAAACAGATAGAGAAAACAGAAAAAAAATCATTTGAGTGTTAGGTGTAGCAGACAGAACATTGAAGATCACTAGCTAAGTGACAAAATCTTATCTCCAAGCATCAAGTAAGGTGCCATGTAACCAAAAGAAAGACTACACCACTGAAAGAAGCTGTTGAATGTGTGATGGAAAATTGTTAAATGGACAAATTTTGTTCAAACCAAACACCTTTTGTCTTCTTACATGTATGTAGTTCTGGTATCCATTCAACATGTTTTACTTTATTTCTTTGGCTAATATAGTTGATTTAAAGTTCGAATTCGCTTGGAAAAAAGATCCTCTATTTCACAAAGCTTTTTTGAGTATTCAATATTTGTGTTAGAATAAAATCAAAATCTCCCTCCTTATCTATGGTAAATCAAATGTATAAGGCCATGACCTCTTAGTATCTGGTTTTATTCACTGACTGGAGACTGCAACACAGCTCAAATATAATACTCTACATTATAATCACCCAACATTAAGTGAGATAAATCTGACAATTCCTGTCTTCCCTTTGGGAGCTAATGAACTTTTTGTAATTAAATAATTATTAGACCAGAAGGGACTCATAGGTAGCTGAGAAATTTGGGATAGAATAATTCATGTTCATATTGCTGCTCTGAATTATATCTGATATTCAGTCTGAACAATGAGTTATTACCTGTTCTAAAATGGGGAACCTCTCACATCTAAGATATTCTAACATAGACTCAAGAAAATTTTGATATAAATAGCTTCTTTTTTCCTTATCCTTGAGAATGTTTTGCAATCTACTGGTTCCATCAAAGTTCTTAGATTTCTTGAATCCATTTCATCTTACACAAATACAATTGCATAAAGATTCACTTCATTTTACAGACATTTCTTTTCAAATCTCAATTCCAAAATTTCTTTTGTGTTCTGTGATTTTTTTGGGGGAAATATCAAATACTTCTTTGAAGATTTTAGCAAAGCAAAAATCAATATTTATGTGTAATACTAAAAATGAGCAAAATAATAATGACAAAATCTGTAGACTAAAGGATGTTGTCTATTTCAAGTAGAGTTTTTTTTCCAGGAAAAGATGAAGATATTTCTCAGTGATCACATCTTGAATTACAATGAGGAGGTAGAAATGATGACAAGTCGATTTAATGCAGAAGGAAACAAGGTTTAGTTGTACTTTCTAAATGCACGCTGAATTAACTAATAACTTACATTTCTTTGAAAACTTTCAAATGTACAGATTTAGTATCAATCATCCACAGAAGGGGAGGAATATAATGCTTTTTAATATTGGGGTATACATTTGAATAGACAGAAGAGAGACATGCACGCAAACTGTAACATGTTTCTTACTTATATACAGGACATCAGCATCAGTGGAAGTTACTGAGCAAGAAAGCATTACAGTCATATTTTGTGTATTTTGTGTATTTAGTTTACAGAAAGATTCTATTGTATCCCAGATGCCTTCAGAATTTAACCCTCAATAAGCCAAGTGGTATAAGACATTCGGTACTGAGCAGAAAGAACAGCTATTGTGCATTTTCATTTAGTTCTGTTTTCTAAAGCAATAAGGTAGTCATTTTATATGTCTGCCTTTCTGTCTGCCAGTTTAGTCCTAATTAGTTTTGAATGAATTTGCCAATTTCACCTTCAGCAACAAAGACCTGTTTTTACTCAACTGAAGCAGCACATTCTATGTATGCAGCTAACCCTAACAACAAGTGACAGACCACCTAATTTTAGGTGCAAATTAAGATAGGCGTAGTTAATCGCATGGGGGGGGCGGCTTTTCTCTTCAGTAATTACAAAGGAAGACTAGATCTTAGGTCTGACAGCTAGCTCGTAAAAGGCTAAAGTTGGGTAAGAAATCTCTCATCTTAAATAAGGAGGAGGTGAAAATAGGGCTCCATCTCCCACTCATCACGAAGCTATCCTCTATCAGTAGCTGTAGAGCACTAATGCAGTGGGAGTTGAGCACCATGGACTCAGAATCAGCATATTCATTTATTAAGGCAATTGACATTTTGAGACGAGGGTACAAGCCAAAATTTTCTTAGTGATGACAGATGGTATAACAAAGGGCAATGACCACAATCTGTGGCTTAGGAGGTTTGGATCAGACACTAGGAAAAAAATGTTCACTAGCAAAATAGCACAGCACTGGACTGGGCTGTCCAGAGGGGTTGTGGAACATCCCACCTTGGCAGGTTTCAAGACTTGGTTAGAAAAAGCCACAGCTCACCTCATCTATGTCTTGGTTTGTGTGGGAGACTGGAAGAGATGACTCTAGAGGTCTCTTTCAACTAACATTTCTAGGGTTTTATGATAATTATTGAGTTTGGTCTGGCTGGAGTGGAGCTAACTTTCCTCATAGCAACTTATACAGTGCTGTGCTTTGAATTTGTAGCTAGAAAGGTGTTGATAACACACCAATGTGTTGGCTATTGCTGAGCAGTGCCTGCGCGGCATCAAGGCTCTCTCTCCAACTGCCACATCACAGGCCAGTAGGCTGAGGATGGGCAAGGGGTTGGGAGGGGACATTGCTGAGACATTTGACCCAATCTGACCAAAGAGATGTTCCATACCATATGATGTCATGCTCACCAATAAAAGCTAAGAGAAAGGATGGGGATGGGGCCTTTGTTATTAAGGCATTTGTCTTCCAAAGCAACTCCTACACGTACTGAGGCCCTGCTTCCCAGGAAGTGGCTGGACATCATCTGCTGATGGGCTGTAGAGAATAAATCTTCTGGGCTTTTTTGCTTTGCTTCCACATGTGGCCTTTGTATTATTTCATTAAACTGCCTTTATCTTGACCCATGAGGTTTTTTTTCCCATCTCATTTTCTCCCCCACCTGTCCTGCTGAGGAGGGGGAGTGAGAGAGTGGCTTAGTGGGCACCTGGCATCCAGCCAAGGTCAACTCACCACAGCTTAATTTCCTATAGTTATGTCTTAAAAATGATAACATGTAAATACAAACCCTTTTCTGTTTCATAAGTTGATTTTATATTTGATGCAAATAATCAAACACAAATCACAAGGTACAAGAAACAAAGAAAGAGACATCTTGGCTGTGTTTTTAGGATGGTTTTCTGGACTTTTGGCAGGGTAGGAAGAGGAGAGTTGCATGAGGAGAGTCAGAGGAGAGTTCAATGTTTGGTTCATCAACGTTTCTTAGTAGTGCCAGTGGGACTGCAGGTATTTCCTGCCCCAGTGTGGGCCCTGAGCGCCTCTCAACAGGTCAGCTCTGCTGACTGGAAGAAGGGATAGGGATAGCTCTCAGCATCATCTACATTGCAACCCTATGCTGGGGTTCACTTTAATCCCGTACATAAGGCTACTCCTATTTCTGTCTATTTTTTTTTTTTCAGATCTCTAGAAAAATATTACTTGAGGCATTTACCCGTCTTTCAAAGTTGTTTGCATTTGGTTAGGAGACCCAAAACTATTAGGAAACATCTGCCAGTCATATACGAGGGGATCAGGCCCCATCAGCCAGTGGATCAGGCCCAGCCAGCATGGGTTCATGAAAGACAGGTCCTGCTTGACCAACCTGATCTCCTTCTATGACCAGGTGACCAGTTTAGTGGATGAGGGGAAGGCTGTGGATGTTATCTACTTGGAGTTTAGTAAAGCCTTCAACACTGTCTCCCACAGCATTCTCCTGGAGAAACTGGCTGCTCATGGCTTGGATGGGCATACTCTTTGCTGGGTAAAAAACTGGCTGGATGGCTGGGCCCAAAGAGTTGTGGTGAATGGAGTTAAAGCCAGTTGGACTGGTCACAAGCGGCGTTCCCCAGGGCTCAGTTTTGGGGCCAGCCTCGTTTAATATCTTTATCAATGATCTGGATGAGGGGATTGAGTGCACCCTCAGGAACTTTGCAGATGGCACCAAATTGGGCGGCAGTGTCGATCTGCTTGAGGGTAGGAAGGCACTACAGAGGGATCTGGGACAGGCTGGAACCATGGGCCGAGGCCAATTGTATCAGGTTCAACAAGGCAAAGTGCCGGGTCCTGCACTTGGGCCACAACAACCCCGTGCAACGCTACAGGCTTGGGGATGAGTGGCTGGAAAACTGCCCAACGGAAAAGGACCTGGGGCTGTTGATCGACAGCCAACTGAATATGAGCCAGCAGTGTGCCCAGGTGGTCAAGAAAGCCAATAGCTTCCTGGCATGTATAAGAAATTGCATGGCCAGCAGGACTAGGGAAGTGATCATGCCCCTGTACTCGGCACTGGTGAGGACGCATCTCAAATACCGTGTTCAGTTTTGGGCCTCTCTCTACAAGACATTGAGTTGCTGGAGCGTGTCCAGAGAAGGGCAATGAAGCTGGTGAAGGGTCTAGAGCACAAGTCTTATGAGGAGCGGCTGAGGGAACTGGAGTTGTTTAGCCTGAAGAAAAGGAGGCTGAGGGGAGACCTTATCACTCTCTACAACTACCTGAAAGGAGGTTGTAGTGAGGTGGGTGTCAGTGTCTTTGGCGAAGTAGCAAGTGATAGAACAAGAGGAAACTGCTTCATGTTGCACCAGGGGAGGTTTAGATTAGATATTAGGAAAAATTTCTTTACTGAAAGAGTGGTCAAGCATTGGAACAGGCTGCCCAGGGAAGCGGTTGAGTCACCATCCCTGGAGGTATTCAAAAAACTTGTAGACATGGCACTTCGGGACATGGTATAGTAGGCATGGTGGTGTTGGGTTGATGGTTGGACTAGATGATCCTAGGGGTCTTTTCCAACCTTAATGATTCTATGATTCTACACACTTTACAGAGGCAAAGAACAACTTTTTTTAAAAAAAAATAGACTGGAGGAAAAGGAACAATAAGTTTCTTCCCTGACCAATAATATAGGCCATTTTCAATCCAGAATTAGTTCTTTTTTGCTATGTCTTTATTCCTCTCACACCAGCTTTGTGCCTTCCCATTCACAGCTCCAGCCCTAGGACTCCAGCCCCACAAATGTCACACCCACCCACACAACTAGCTGACATTACTGTACAGTTCTTGTTCTTGCCATAAGGCTCTGCATCATTTCCATCTCCCAACACACGGCTCTTGCTTCTCCAAACATTCTCCATATCCTCTGTATTTACCCTATTTATTTCCTTAAAATATACTTCATTCTCTTTTTAGCGCATTTCCTTTTTATATTGCTTTGTATTTTCTTTTCTACATCGTTATTAGACCAGACTCCTGCACTGTGCACTGAGTCTTGCTTCTCTATTCTTCTCCCTATTCCTCATCTACCTTCACTCCCCAGCAATGCTGATAGGGGGCATTTTCCTTTCCTAGCCTAGCAGGAGACTTGCTGCACCTCCGTTCCTCCCTTCCCTCTGCTAATGACCAGGAAGTGAGACGAACAAGATTGGCAGTCTCTGAAGCATGGAAAGTGCCATCTGTGCTTTGTAGATTGAAAATATTATTAGTTTTGCTTCCAGCCAAGTTGTGCATACAGAGCAGAGCAACTGGGGTAAGGAAAAGTGCAGCTAGAGGGAGGGGGAGAGACAGGAGGGAACAAGAGCAACCACTAGGTAAAAATGCAAATAAAGCAGAAATACAAGGAGGTAAAGGTATGTGGTAGAGAGAGAGAGTACACTATTCCATTCCAACCTTCCACCTTGCTGCCAGTTTTCACAACCTATATCCTAAGGTAATGTTTAGTCTAGATACACAAAGAGAATTAGGCTTTGAAGTCTCACCACTGACTGATAGTACCTAGCTGACCAAACAGTTCAGAAAACATACTGCTGAGTTTTTTGGGTGGTTTAGCCTCAAGAGTTACCTCAAGTTTTACTCTTCTGTTTTCCACCATGGAAGACATAAGCATCTTGCTACTTACCTGCTCTCCAGGGCTGTTAGCTGGCACTATATTCTACCTTTCTGCCTGCGGCCTCTACTCTCGGGGTATGCCTGAGATGATGTCCAAGCAGGACAAGGCTCCTACTGTAGACACATTTTGCACAGGCGCCTAGTGCTAAACCAGCTTGGGTAGGGAAGTAAAACACGTTCTTCGGCCTCTTGGGGCTAAACCTAGGTATCTCAGGAGATTACAGTGAATATCAGCCCTTTTTTCTGTGTCCCTGCCTTTCTTCTCCATCAGTATGTCTTGGGTTTAGCTTTCTGCCTATTCTCACAGAAGTGCCTGCCTTTCTGCATGAAGCGTATTCACGTTTGCCTTCAGGTTTTGCAATGAGAGTGACCAAATCCCTTCAGCACTCCAGTCCTACTGCCTTTAACAGGTGTAAGCAAGAAAGTACAGATTCCTACTTAGGTGGTCTCCCCCTGCGTGAGGCACAGTGGCAGCAGCACATCACATCGCTTTCCCAGCAACCCTTTTCCCTGCCTGCCTGCCTGCCTGCCTTGAAGGCATCTCAGAAGCACGTCAGAGACAGGGCAGGAGCGGTCAGGACACAATGCGCCCTGGCTGTGCTTACTCTGACAGATTCTTCAGCAGCCCATTGCCAGCTGGTGCAAGCTATATCAGCCCCACAGCCATCATAATTTTTGCAGAGGCTGGAAGCAGACTGAAGAATCAGGAAAGCCACAATCCAAATGCACTAGCTAAAAAAATACTCAGTATTAGAGATGGAACCAGGCTGTTCTGTGCTAAAATTGAATTTCCCCCCAAAGTCCTATCTTTCTCTGTATATTTCTTATGGGCTCATAACTGTCATCACAATTACACTTCCACTGCTTTGCAATGCATATGCTAATACTTCCTTTGCAAACATACCTGATAATTCTGGTAGAGCCTCGCAGCCTCAAAGCTGGCTTTATATATTCATTCTCATTTATATTTTTCCCTTAATCCTTATATTTCTTTTCTGTGTTCCTCTTAGAAGTCAAACAAAACTCTGCAGAATTTTTAAAGCTTACATCCCTCTTTCTCCTTCCTTGTGTTTTAAACTGAATGGATGAAACAAATATTCTCACAAACAGAAATGCATATCTCCTTTCTTGGAAGCATCAAGTACAACTTCAGAGCTTTTTATCCAGTGCTTACACATCTCCCCCCCCCAGCTTAACATGAAACTACTAGACAACATCACCACAGGTTACTAATGAAAAATGGTGAGGGTTGTTGAACGTTATGTGGATCAGCACAAAGTTTCTAACATCCAGTACCTCAACAATTTTGTTCAATTCACAGATGGAATACAGCGCCACTGACACGGGGTAGCCTATGGAGCATGAAAATAGCATGCTCTGCTTCATTCCAGACTGAAGAGGCTTATAAACCAAATATTGTAAAAGTTCTCAGTGTCATTAAGAAAGATAAAGAAGGAGGCTGCTGAGGCAGGGAGCAGTCTTCTCTCGGACCCAAGGAAGTTGCATTCAATTTTGTTGAATGGACTGTTGCACATTTGATCAGCCCTTCAGGGTTGATCTCATGATTGTAATGATATCTGCATTAACAACAACAGAAGAAAATCAAATCAGACAGCCTATTACTTCATCTATGCCTACCACTTCATCTCTTGCACTTCTGGTCATCTATGAACCCACTTTAAATAAGATGGGCTGACCACAACCTCATACCGGTCTTGTTTGTAACCTTGTTAGCAGAGCAGTTGCAAGGCCTGACAGGTAGACAGGAGCACCACAAGTCAGGGGTGACCGGTGTACTACAGGAATGCCCAAACCAGCAAGATCCTGAGTATGCTTTGCATCTTCTCAGGAATATGACTTAGGGAGCTTTTCGGGGAGCTTGGTATTTCCTGAGGGACCTAAACATTGTATGGGAGCATCCTGTTGACAGAGCACCCTGGGAAAAGGTTACATGCCCTAAATCAGAAGAGATCTAAAGGATAAGGTAGGTACCTATGATTCATCACCAACAGTGTGAGAGTTTTAGGTGCATCCATGGACTAGGAGATGTTTGTAAATGGGCTTCTTGAAACCTTGTCTGAAATACTTAGGGAGAAATGCAAACGGATGCTTCTTTATTCTGCCCTCACTGCATGCGTGACCTGCACAAAGTAGCTGCGGTTCAGAAGCTGTGCTGTAAGTTTGTGCAGCCTTATTGCAAGGTAAGGTACCATGCTGCCCAAACATGATACAGGACACAATACATATGACCATAGCTGGACATTTCCAGACAGTTCAGCGTGCTGGGCAAAATATGTGTATTTGCACTTATCTCTACAGACACACCTTTAGGTGCCTAGATCTGCCCAAATTACAATTTAGAAATGATTTAAGAGAGCCTGAATCAAACTTAGAGTAATAATCATCTTTTCTGTGATTAATGAGAACCCAGTGTTTTAGAACCTGGCAGTATTCAATCACCAATCAAAACTGCATCAGGCATTCATTCCTATGAATACAAAGACATGGAGGCCTGGCTTCACAGCTGGTGCAAATTGGCTTAGCACCATTGACTTCATGTAAATGGGCTTTAACTAGGCCAGCTGAAGAACTGGCTCAGAAATCTTCACCCACCCAAAACACAGAGCTTGTTTCACCAGGAGAGGAAGCAAAAGATGTCTGGGTTAAAAATAAGTATAAATAAAAAAGTGGGTATACTGCCATTTTTTTTAAACAACTTGGGCTGTATTAATGATTGGTGCTCTGTGAAGCCCACCCCAGGAATACATACCCCAGTACACAAGTCACCAAAGGGTATTCCTATTATTCTCTGCGTGTTTCTTTGTGTAAGCACCAGCTGCAAAAACATGCAATATAAAAAGAAGCTCTTGTGCACATGTTGTTCAAAGCTGTGCTCTTATTTGATGATTGTGTTTTTAGTGGTAAGTCTCTGAAACAAAGTCTGCCTCACCGCCAACTCAGCTCACTCACAGAGGGAAAAATGTATGCCTAAGGCAGAGTCCCTAGCCAGATGTAAAACAGAGCATCCTTCCTCCCAGGGAGGTCTGGGGGGGTCAGTGCCTCTCCTCCCATCGGGCAATGCTTCCTTTCATTTCCCCACCCATCAAGACAATACAGTCATTACACCAAGATGCAGCAGGTATTATACAGAAGGCAGATAAATTGTGACTTTTCCTCAGAGGGAATAAGAGAAAGCGCTCTCTGGGATAAAAGTCTTCCTTTATGTGGAGCAGGGGGACTGCAGCTGTACTGAAATGGTGACTGCAAGTTGAGTGGGTGGTGGAAGACATTTTCTTGTACTCTTTTCACCAAGATCCACAAACAGCTCAGAGCACATCATCCTATGAAATAGTTATGCCCAGTGCTAAAAACAACAGCAGCATCCATTTCTTTCTCTTTTTTTTTTTTAAATAGTAAATACTGCTAAGTTTAACCATGCGGCAGCGAAAGCCTGTAATTCCTTTCCCCACCCACCATCTGTCCTTCTTCCTGTCAATCCTCTCTCCTTCTCCTCTCCCCACTGCTACAGGCAGTGCTGTTTTGCAGGTAGCTTGGAAGCTTTGAAGTTTTCCCTCAGAAAGCTGATTATATAAACGTTAGTATATCTTCAGCTTTAAAGCAGGTGGATCATCTCAGAGATTTTACTAATTTTTCAGAAGGTTTTATGCTGTTCTTTTTTCAGTGGGGATTTTTCCAAGATTGTAAAAAAAAAAGATGAATCCAGAAAGCAAGCGAAACTGTCAATAAAAGCGTTTTTGATGCAAGTGGTATACTGTGACAGGTTGTCATATTCAGATCTAGATTGCGCCCATGCATTTGCTATAAATATCAATTTTGCTAATGTTGTGAATAGTAAGTAATTGAAGGGTTTTTTTTCCCCTATTGTGCTTGGAAGAATAGCAATGTGAATAAAATTTCAGAAAAGATTTTATCCATATTTCTAGAAGGAAATGATAATAACCATGTGAATATCTTCCCTTGATAAAGGTTTGGGAAGTAAAGGAGGATTTTTTTATCAGTGTGTTGGGGGCGATTATTTGTTTGTTTTGATTTTTATGGAAATATCCTTTTTGTTGTAATCTCTCATGGCATGATGATGCCTGTTTTTTGAGGTGGGGAGTGGGGTTGTGAATGTAATATCCTCTACAAACTATACAGAGGATTTTAATGAAAAAATATGTTTTGAAAGAACTGTCATAACTTGGTTCTTTTATAGTGTGTTTGAAAGCTTGTGCTAGCACTCATGTTTGCTATCTCCTGGAAGGATTATAATGTATTGGAAAGATACGATCTATCTGGAGATATATTTTAACTACTTTTATCAAAAGTATTCTGGGTTATTAAAACAGTGTTTACGGAGGAAATCACACCATGCAATAAATGGCAACTCCATCTAAACAGACACATGAAAATATCAAAAAAAAGAAGGAAAACTAAAGCTATGATTGTTCTCCCAATTTATTGCTTCCTAAAACCTAATGGCATGTGGGATCACATGTCCTGAACAAGAAAGTAGTCCCCTAAAATTCCAAAGCCAGGTCCTCAAAGGTATTCAGGTACCTATATCCCACTGATGCCAAGAGGAGCCAGGTGCCCAATTTCCATTTGAATCTGTGGGTCTGTCAGGTCAAGCCTCAGAGTCGTATTACCTTTTACATTAACTGCCACTTAACTTTTCTAGCTAATTCAAGGAGCATCTCAAGATGTAGCAAGTGTCGTGTGCTACTCACAGCACAAAACAGTGAGTTCTAGGACAGAGAAAAAGAGAAGGGTTGCCAGGTGGCTTCCAAACAGGAAAGGTTGTAAAATCAATTGGTATAGCTGCCATTCAGCAATAACAAACCAACTAACAAAATGTGGAGCCTCTGATTTTTTTCCAGGATTGTAATAATTTTTTTTAAAGAAATTATACTACTTTTTATGTTTTATTTTCTTTCAGATAAGTAAAAATTATTGTAGTCACTATAATCAGTCTTTCATATACTGTAGTAATCATACTGTTCCACTTTCATTGAGTGGTCTAGTGATGACATCAAACAATGTACTGTAGGTGATTATAAAGTAGGGGTTTTTTCTGTTTAGTGAGAAGATAAAAATAATGTAGATAAAAGGAACATATCTTTTATAAGACAGAACTCAAGTAATTTGAGGTGGAAATCCATAAAAACATTGCAAGTGTTGTTGAAATGATGAGTCATTTCAGCAGCATAAAAATAATCTATTTATCTACATTTTTACCAACAGCTTTGAAGTTCTGTATCTTAGAAAATAATATATATATTAAAGTGCTTTGGAAAAAATTCAGGTTTACTTTGAGGCATGAGCGCTCTCTCGCATGTATTTTCCCTCCTTCCCCACACTTCTATTTAACATTACCTTTTATGTCTATTTTTTTCTACCCCCTAGCATATACATATTTATAAATATATATGCATTTCTATGTTAAAAAATACTATAATCATCAGTTTAAGTCAGGTAGCTGTCAATTAATATTATTTAAGATAAATGTTCTGGTCTTGCAGAAGTTATATCAGAAAGCCCAATGACTAACCAGAACTTAACCTAAATCTATTACTGATTTCTCCTGGTAATATAATTACAAAGATTTTTTTTTTCTCTTCTTTCTCATTTCTAGTAGTCTCTTTCACTCAAAGGCATTATTACTATATCTAGGTTTCCAGCTGTGCTTTTTAGTCATATATCTTTGTGAGAACCATTATCCTCANGCTAAAGAAGCATTTGTGTCCACATATGAGGCTAAAGGATAAAATCCAGCTCTGAGCCAGTGCTATACCCCCCAAATTTCAAGCAATTTTGTCATAGTGGAAATGGGAGTTTAACGCACTTTCCCATCAGCTTATCTGTGCCATGTCTGCTCATTGGAGTTCTTAGCTCATTTGCATGCTTCTGCCATTNGTCACCTTTGTCTGGGTCAGCACTTTCAGTCATTGGCAACAAATACTCAATTACAGTGCTAAAATTTGATTTAGATAGGATGCTAACTTTATATGCCAAGTCCATATTATAGTAAATTAGAAAATACCTTCAAACCCATTAAAAAACAAGATTTAGAAAATATCATTATATGTGTGCATACTTCTTTGATTTCTTCACTATACAGTGCTATTTTAAATCTATTATTTTTGAACGCAGACAAAGAAGAGGAAATGGTTTTGCAATACTTGGCCTGTATCATGCATTCATAACACTATCAGTACAGTACCTTGATTATTGGATAAATGCTGGCTGCTGTCTCCTCTGAGCTCTTTTCACTTCCAGCAGTATAATTTTATGTTAAGGTTTAGTGACACCACAATTGAATTGCGTAAATCTGTTCATTATGCCATTTAAGCTTTGAATTTCTGTTGTAGGCTGTAGGGGGAAGAGCCTTTATAAATGCTGCAATGCACACACCAAAAAAAACCCAGGAAAATAGACACACCCACCCAAGACCAGATGTTTTCATTAGGCATTGGATGTGTAAATATACACATTCATCATTTCTTTTTTTTCTTCACATATAATTTGCCCAGCAATTTTCAATTTAATTAGATATGGATTTTCTTTTCTAGTTAGGTCTTTCTCTAGATAGGTGTACTAACTAGAATCATAATCTTTTGAGTCTTTCCTTCCATTTACTCCTTAAAAAGAAGATACCTCATTCTGAAGTCTAATTTAGACAATGCACAAATTTTGTTCTCTTTCCGCACACACAAAGAGGGATTNACAAGCTGTGACACGCTGCTCCTCTGTCACTACAGAGGCGATACAGGGCAATGGATCACAGCTATATAGCCCTTCTCTTCTGTTCCCGTCCCATTGGACTTAACATCTTATCAAAAGTACTAGCTAAGGTTGTGCATATTGAGAAATACTCCCTTTTGATGTAGATGTCAGGCCTATTTTCTGCACTTAAAGAAATATGGGTTTGTATGTGTATATATACAAAGAGTATATCTACACGTATTCAACTATAACCACAAAGATGTGTATATATTTATAGCTGTATGTATATATGGGCATACACTTTTACCTTTGGTAATATTACACTTCTAACTGTATTCAGGGCTAAATAATGCTAAAGTTATTAAGCTTGCTATTATGTCAATAACACGGAACTGCAGTTCTGCCCAGACTAGTTTGCGCCCAGCATTAGTAACCAGCTCCATTACATCTCTGTAATGACCTTTTCCTCCCCACCACCTCTATACCTCTCCTTCATATTCCCGAGGCCTCTCTAGGAAGATATTTGGGTAAGCAGAAGATGAAGCCAGGCTTTGATGCCTCTCCCTGTCCTCACACACTCACACCCCTCCCTTGCTCCACCAAAGGCTTAGACCTCTGCAGGTGCTCGCAGGGAGCAGGACTGTGGGAAGAGGAGATGTTACAGTGGCAATCCAAACTCTCAAATGCTGTCTCGTTCCTGATTATCATCCCAACAAATTAT
>VYZW01006678.1:31964-45941 GCA_013401315.1 Balaeniceps rex
TTATAACATTCTGCCACTAAGCCTTTGATTAAAAGATTAGAAGAGTTGAAGCCTCCATTTAATTTATTTCTTTATTATGATAAGTTCATTTTGTTTGCAGATTAGTACATTGAGAATTTCCTATTGTAACTTATTGCCCCTGGCTCTGTAACGTGAGACACTGCAAGACTACATCCAATACATGATTTTACATGCCTGCGATGAATGCTCTTGCTACTCAACTGGAGTCAGGAAGGTAGAATCAGATGTCTAAATTTCTTTAAAAAGTCATATTTCCAACTGTGTTTCCAAGTAAATAAGCTGCGCCTTTTCTCTCTCCCCTCCTGGTCCCCAAATCCTGCATACCCATATGCACAGTGACATAGAAATGGGTAGACAGGCCAACACTGCCAGCTAAATAAATAACCTGGTGCTTGAGATGTTTACCTGGACTATGAGTAGAGGGCTTCAGTCTGCTATAGCTAAATAGATGGAAACCATTTCCTCAATAGGTGCTAAGCCACATAGGAGTTACTGTATGAAAGACAAAAAGTGTGACAATGTATTGCCTGTCTATCAGAAGATCAGTAATGAACTTCTCTGTATATGATACGCCTTTTAAAAAGATTAAAAACCCCACATTCCAAACAGTTAAGAAATAGGCTTCTAAACCTTATTACTTTCAAAGTAATTAATTGTTTCTGTAACCAATCTTCTTGGAGAGCTGTTCTCTATAAAAATGGATTAAAAAGCTAGCAGATTTTTGATCCTATTTAAATCAGTGGCACTCTTCTCTGGGTTTGGACGACAACCCAAATACATTTGCACTGAAAAGTCAGTACTTCCATGGGAGCTAATGTGTTAACTGGGAAAGCATCTGCTCACAAGAACATCTGTAATGATGACAGTAAGCTTCTAATAAGTGAAAGAACTGTAAAAGTAAATGATCCATACATGTTCTTGAAGGAACCCTGCTGTCATTAAGATCGGCCTCTGCATGGTTACATCAATAGTATAGTTACAAATTCTGTTGCAGATCACTTCATCTTCTAGGTTATGTGATGAGAAAGACAGAACTTATCCTGGAGTGCAGGATAAAACGATTTCACAGAGGAAGCCATCATACATCTAGATATCTAAGGAAAAAAAAAAAAACAAAATAAAAAAACTCCCTGTAGTTTTGTAATCCACCGTTTTAATAGCTGTGATTATGTACATACAGAGATGATATTAACGAGCTATTTCTGTATATAATCATAAGATTCTAGTGTAGTCTTACTAAACAGTAGTCACTGTACACAACTGGTATATTTTGGTCATATGATTGATTAGTTTTCAATGGGAAAAAATACTTTGACAAATCTAGGTTTTTATCATTACTGAATGAGACTCAAAGGTTCTATAGGAAAAAAAAGACTTGAACAATATATTTTTAATCCTGGAAATCTTTTATCTTAAGACTTCTCATAAATTTAGTAATTTTACAATTTGTGGATTTGTTTTTTATTTCTGTTGGAATTTTTTCCTATATGGATTTTTCCTATTTAGCTACTAAATTTGCAGTATATTGCTATAGAAATATGCTACTGGCTCTGCCTGCCACATTACAGTGGTTAAAACACTGTTTTTATTTTTTAAAACATTAGGAAGCTGCCTCTCACCAAATTTTAATACTTTTGTTTCTGTTTTTGTTTTAATGGAATGGTTGGCATTTATGATATTTATGAAATTTTAAACAGCTGCTGTTAAATGTGTCAGTATCTTATTATGACCATTATGCTATAGGCAGGCAAAATTATGACAAACTGCAATAAAATGCAGATAGAAACATGTTGCCAAAGCAAAGGCTTTGTCAGCTTCATATGGGTCATCTAATTGTAAGTACTCTCCAACATGCTACAGCATGCTGTATCATAAAGCAAGGTCTGATTCTGCATCTGGCAGGAGAATTAGCAGGCAAGTGCTGAAGTGAGCATTCTCCTTGAATTCAATAGGACTACAGTATTAGCTTTGGATGGGATTCAAGTCACTTAACTGCAACCATTGAAAAGTTAAACTTGTAGTCTAAGTTCACTAGGCTTCCACAAATGGCATTAAATAATTGAGCACAGACATATGGGGATTCATCACACCCTGAGATAGTTGTATACAACAGGTCAGCTGTATACTCTATTGGGATGTTTTTAATGTCCATTGACAGCTGAGGGAGTCTTCACAAAACCACTTGCCTGCACTGTCCACATTCAAAACTGGCACTCATTAGGTCTCAGGACTTCTATCTACTGTTAACAATACTACAGAAACATGCATATTATTATAAGACAGCTTGAGGTGTCAGCTTTGCTATTTATCCCAAATGTCCCGAGAGAGAAGATGTATCATGCACAGTCCCTTTTGACATCTATTAACATCATTACTGATCTTGCTGATTTTACATCTTAAATCATTACATCAATGAAACTAACCAACAAAATAGAATAGAGTTACAAAATCGGATATGAAATACCATGTACCTTTCTCTAGTTGTGTGAATGAGAGATGTATATATCTGCATCTTCAGGAAGGAGCATTACCTGTGACTGGACATCAAGACAACAATTATGCTTTGTGTTGTATATAGATATACATTGGGAACCAATAGCCTGTCTTAAGATCTGCGATGAAGAGACAATAACTCCAAAATATACAAATAAATGTGCATGTTGCATTTTACAACACAACACCCTACACAGAACTAGACTAGGAACTCTTCTGCTTTGAAAATTACTGAGATTTCAAAAATTTCTGCATGATTTTGAAGAAAGGAGAGAGAGGCTGTCCTATGAAATCAAATTGCAAAACCACAAAGTGCTACAATCACTGCAGAACACTTGCTCTATACAGGGATCTTGAACTTTTGTTTCCCCTTTTGTGAATTAGTGGCTTAACCATCCCAATGTCTTTCACTTTCATTTTCTGAGTTTACCCAGACTCCTGTGCTGAAGCTCCTAACTGATTTCTGGTGACAGGGAATGCACGTAGCATCCCCACAGCTTTCTTCTTTCAATGGCTCATATGCTGTAACAGACTTGCTGTTCATTTTCAAACACGTAGTTCTGAGAGATGTTTAACACTGACAAGTTCTAAGCAGTGTGGTGTTGCATGCAGGTAGACTTGCCTATTTATTTACTAAAATACCTTTCCTCCTATGTCACACACAAATAGCAAGGGACAAGCCTGACAATGCTGGCCTTACAGATTTAAATAGCCAGTGACCAAGTGGTTGTTGCTTGTCTATTCACCACTGAAAGGAAGCATGCCTCCTGAGAGGCAAACCCAATCTCAATTCCAGCTCTATTTTTTAGCTTGAAAATAGGCCCATTTACTACCATCCAAGGACCATGAGATAAGCATTAACCCCGGAGCACAGTATTTTTAATACAGTTAATTTTTACTTCTGGATCAGAGGGCACTGTAAATGTTTAGGTTTGGTCTAATCTGCAATATCTGAGTACAATGTCTTATAATACTCACTAACCTTTTTCACTGTACTGGAAATCTACTTGTATCAAACTAATAACTTTAGGAGAGAAATATTTGCTTTCCACTCCATCAGTATGCAGATATAACTGAAAGTTGCAAACAAGCCGTGAGCCTGTGCAGTAGAAAATAATGTATAACTTTATTTGATAACTTAAAAAAAACCCAACTTTTAAAATGCGATCAATTCCCTTTCTTTTATTTTAACTTTTAAAACATAATTTTTTCCTTTCTAGAAAGAGATTCATTTGAGGTCCCTTCACGTAAGGGTCTGTTGCCTTTTTTCAGCTTTTAAAAACCATTTTTCCTAAAGGCTGACATTTAAATCTCTAAAACTAAAATCACAATAGTTTTTTTCATATCCACATAATGTTATCTTAGAAGAGGTTCTGCTGTAGTACAATGCAACATGCATTTATTAAGAGGCCATTATGATCATTTATTTTGTGAATAGATGATGAACCCTCTGCTACAACCACATTTTTTATACATCACTAAAAAGAATAGCCAAAAACAATCTTCCTTTAGGACTCAAAATGATTACGTGAAGTTTATTACAGAGATACTTTTAAATTTGTTTTAGGGTAACCTTTGTGTTCCTTCCTTATCACTAGATGACAGCAACAAGAACTTCACATATCAGAAAACAGTGTGAAGCACATGTGCATAAGGGAAGACCAAGACTTTTTGATCTGACCAGACAGAAACCGTCCCAAAACCGATCAAGAGGAAGATAATGGAAAATGGGGATGCTGCAGCCAGTGTCATTAGTCCCTGACAAAACCAGTACAAAATTCGGTGCAAATGAACACTAAGGTGAGATCATCCCCTTTTCCTCTCCTGACTAGAAGGAACAATAGCCCTGCAAGAAGGATTATGCAGCAGTGAATTCCCCTCCACGTATCCCAGGAAAGATGCAGGAGGTGTGTGGGAAGCGGGGGGACAGGAAAGAGGAAGAACATAACAGCAGCAATGGCAGAGTAATGACAAAAAGCATTCATCTGTTACAGTTTTGGCTTTTAACAGCCTACTGAAAAATGCTTTTGTTTGCTTATTCATTATTCTCCTTCTCCAGAGGCTTCCTTTTCTCAGATGGCTCCTGAGGCAAGACAGGACTTTGCAGAATCACCTCGCCGGTGGTGGGAGTCATGTCCCCTAACTGCAACCATCTGAAAGCTCAGTGTTTCGTTTGAGTTAGTCACCTAGTTTTCTTTGATACATACCTCCTATGGCAGTTCATCTCCTTCTGAGATAACTGACTAAAATAACTCAAATTAATTACTCTGTACTGGTGCCTGTTAGTGGGACCCCAGCTGACTAAATAGGACACCTTGCTGTGAGATGGAAATGGGAGAGGAGAATGATCCCACCCATACTGCCAAGGAAGAGATTGGTAGGGCACCAGGTCAGAGAAAGGCACAAATGGCCCTGGAAATCACTGTGATCTCAGACCAAGGTACGTCCAAGATGAATGTGACAAATTCCAGGCAAATGAAGGAACTTTACAGATATTTCACCTATATCCTCATGTTGCGAGCTGCACTACAGGACAGAATGATCTGGTCTGTATTTACCACATCACATCAGCTCGTGAATCATGCAGGGAACATACACAGAACTGAGTTTCAGGTTTCCTGACAGATATTTTGGAGCAGGGTCCTGATACACTATTGCATTAAGGGGCAGAAAGCAGTTCAGGGAGATCTCTCTCAGCTGAGACAGCCTTGTTTTTCTGAGGGTCTAAGATGTGCAAACTGAGAATGGCAGACATGGGTGGGGAGACATAATGCCTTTCCATTTCACTTGAAACAAACCAACAGAATTTCTCTGGCACAAATATACATATGCTGAAAACTCACCACGGACCTTACTGCTGAAAAAATATATTTTGCATTACAAGCTGCCCTCATTTTTGGTGATATCCCTTCATTTGCCTTGCAGGCTACAGTAGAAAGTGATTTTGATGTAATAATATAGAGCTAAACACAGAAAAATGCAAGTAAATTCATTTTTGGATGCATATATTTATGAAGCAAGTACAGGATGTTTAGCATCTTCCCCTTTGGCTTTATTTATAAGGCATTCATTCTCTCTCCACAGGTGAATGAAAACCAAGAGGCTCATACAACCTGTTTACAAATATGTCCTGTTTTTATCTGTGATTGCTTCACAGCGCTGCTGTGCTTCTCTGATGTGCTGGGCTTCAGTCACAGCCCTGATATAAGCAACACGTTACTTTCCCAACCAAAGAAAATGTAATTTAAGCAAGCTTGTCAACAGTAGGGCCCAGCAGGCAGGCAAAGCAAGGAATCCAAAAGAGGGTCAGATTTCCTGGTACTTCTGTGCTAGCAGAGAAGATTAGAAGATAACACCTCTCGTTTGGAAGAAATGAATCAAATCTGATAAATGCAATGCATCCTCAAAAGTTTATGGAGAGAGGCAGGTATTTGCTCAACATAAAACTAGTGGCAGTAATAAAAGCTGTGTAGAAGTGATGTGCTTCATAGAACAGTATACATGGTGCTGCTCCACGACCTGAAAGACAGCCTTAGGCTTTTTGTACAAAAATGTTTTTAAATTCTTACAGCCGTAATCCTGTAAAGCCTGCTCTTGCTCCCTCTCTCACCTGTTTCTTCTCCCTATCTACTTGTTTCATTCACTGGATTGGGTGATGTTGCTTGTTTTTCTGCTTCTTGCTGGGACCAAATTATCAATCTGCCTGCCACCCACTCAATAAAAAAAAGACAATGAACACCAGACAGAAACCACCACATATCAATTCATTATTGCCTCCAGAAATAGAAATAATCTAGCTTTTTTTATCTCAGAAATAATTTGCCTTGTCAACATAACAAACAGTAATTAGAGCTCCCTAAACTTTAGCAGAAACATTAATTTCATGTTCTAGAAATCTACAGTTACAGGCTTCATAAAAAAAACTTCATGAGATGGTTCAGTTGCTTCTCAAGTACTGGGAATTGCTTATTGAAGGCAAAGTTATCTGAGGTCTGTTTTTACTGTGAGTGCCTGAAATCTTCAAATCATCATTCACTTTGTGTCTTAATGCTGTGTTACTGTAACAGGTGTAACAGAGTGTACATAGTCACTGTTGAATCAGAGGACAGTTAATACATTTTGCATTCTGAGACAATGAATAACATCATAAGCAGGAAAAATAAGGCTGGCTCATACTGTCTCCTTTTCATTGCTTATAACTTTGTTTAATTTTAACTATTTAATCTGAATTATGTCATTCTGGGCTTTTGCCAGAGACTAAATATTATTAGAGATTTTTTTTTTCTTTTCCTACTATAAAGAAATGTGTCACACAGATGGGGTGGTTTTTTTTGGAAAATCTTTTGTTAAGGATGCTACTGGACCTGCCAGATGAAGCAGACTTCTGGATTCCTCTTTCCTGGGTGCTGAAGCTCAGCTGGGTGCACCCTGGGACCCTGGGGGGTCTCTCCGTCCCACTCTCATACAGATGGCTGCTGCTGTTCCTGTTTGCAGGTTCAGCCAGCACCAAAGCTGAGCATGTACCCCAGAGACACACACCCCACACACACAGAGGGCACTATGGCCAGGTACACAGACTGCCACAGACAAGCACTGCCCTTAGCAACATCCATGTATAACACTACCAAAAACTCACATAAATAGTCCTCCACAGCATCCCAGATCCTGGTGCCCATCAGGCAGCTAACCTCTCTAGATGACTGGTCAGGTTGGCAGTTGGGTGCCTCTGACCACTGCAGCAGGGAGTCACCTATTACAATGACACCCCATTTCTTCCTGGTAGTCTTGCATGGATTAGAGTTAAATGAACCAGGTTCTTTGCTTGTAGGTACATCTGGCTCCCCTTCAACTTCACGGGCGGTGAACCTATTTTACAGCTGTAAACCCTCAAGGTGGAGCAGGACCCTTAATCTTGGTGACAGGAGTCATCAGAGCCCATCCTTCCCCTTTTCTGGAGCTTCTTCTTACCTTGATAGTGGGGTTAGACACCGCTTGCTTCTCTGTTGCAGGTGGGGGCTTAGGCTCTTCAAGCTGTTGAGTTTCAGAGACAATCCTGTCTATCTCCCTTTCATCTTTGCCAATGCTGCGCAGCCTGCTCACTTCTTCCCATAACTCCTCTACTTGGCAGCACAGCTCCTTCACGACAGCTCACCTCCTGCAGGACAGAGGTGCTTCTCTCTTGGCTTCAGAGTGAGGCCCCAGGCACTCCCTCCAGCCTGGGACTTGGAGGACTGCATCTGCCACTTGAGGCTCAGTCTGCATCAAAGCCTCTGCCCTAGCCAGCACAGCTGCTCCAACATCTGCTGGAGAAACTGCTCTGTGGAACATTATGACTGTGTCTGAAACCATTACAGTGGCACAATTTCAACCGAGGCTCCCTTCTTCACACCCTTCTGCACAAACTGCTACCTCTGAGAGCTGTGTTCTGGGCCCAGCTCTTATTATAGGCCTCTCCTGAGCACCGTCTGAAGGGTGCTTGACCTTCCCTAATCGAGGGGCAGCTGCAACAAAAGGTCCGGGCACCCTGGGTCAAGAGCAGCTGACCATGTTTGATAGAAGCTACTAGAGCTTCCTTGTGCCCACACCCTTGTAGCTCCCCTTACCTCAACCTTGCCTGACAGCAGCAGGCACCCTCAAGTTTCTCAGAGGGTTCCCAGATGTTTTCCAGTGATCTTGGAGCTTGTCCCCTGAGGATCCAGAAGCTTCCAAAGCAGAACCCAGATACTGCTGCACAACTGCTGCATCTGTTGGCTGCCTGTTAGCTGCGTTCTCACATGTACACCCACAATGACAGACTCCTCAAGTATTAGGATGGCCTCTAACTCTGCCTAATATCTTGGTTTGTATATTATTTTTTTATCATCATTATTATTATTATTATTATTATTATTACTACTTTCTCTTCCACTGCTGTCCTGTTAAACTGCCTTTATCTCAACCCACGGCTTTTACTTCCTTTTCTTCTGATTCTCTCCCCCATCCCAGTGCAGGGGGGAGGGTGAGCGAGCGGCTGTATGGTGCTTAGTTGCCGACTGGGGTTAAACCACGACAACCCTATAAAAAGTTTTACAAAATATCATAAGCCCACTTTAATATCTGGAAATACTGATGTTAGTCTTGTTTTTCCCTTCTTATCAGTTATGAGTTCAGGTTAACCCTTTTCAAGGCTTTCTCTGAGTGGTGCCTTTAATGGACTGGTGGCGGAAGGGTTCTGGTCTTTGTTGTTGTCTTCATTGTCACTTTCCTAGATACGTGTTATTTCTTTTATACTGAAGAGTCCTTAAATTGGTAATTCAGTGAATAAGATGCTCTCTCATTCCACATACCTTTACAGCTTTGCTTTCCTCTATGTTTTAGAGGAAGTCTTGGCTATCTAGAATGAGCAAGACAACGGTGCTGGTTTGAGGAACACACTGTTAACTGTGGGTACAGACATTTTCCCTTAATATGGCCAAGCTTTAAGTTTTGGATGCTTATGCAGTTTGGCTGCATGCAGCAGAGGTCAGACTGGCAGCTTTCTGCCTGCTCCACGAGGGCTGTGCTCTCCTTCAGCTGCTGCACCCAACTGAGCTGCAGATGTTGCATCCCCACAGCACCAGAGCATGATCCCTATGCACAAGGGTTTGGTCTCCCCCTGCAACCCCACAGCCCACGCAGCAGCTGTGAGCAGGGAAACTGTCTCTGTGGTCTCACTGCTCCCTCTTTTGGAGTTTTAGCAAGAAAGAAATATTGTGGCAGGGGAGAAGAAATCAGGTGGCGGCAGAGGAAGGGGAGAAGGTATGAGAGCAGGGATAGTGGCCAGAGCAGGATCCAAGAACAGAGGAGCAGAATCCAGGAACAGAGCACACTGAAAGGAGACAGTGGGACATGAAGATAAAACAAACTAGGGCTTGCAGGGACTGGCAACAGGGAGAGAAAAAGAAGAATATGTCGGCGAGGTGGGGAAGGCTGTGGCAGAAATAAGGGACAAGGGCAATAGAAAGGGCTGAAGCTGGATTAAAAGATGGGGAAGAGAAAGATTTCATTTTATTGCAGTGTAAATTAGGAATTTCAGCCGAGGGGGACTAGAAAGGAGACTAAGGGAATAAGGTCTGGAGAGTCTAAAATCATCAGGATGAATTCCCCACTTCAGTCTGGAATTACATCCTTTACTTTTTGGTCTCAACAGTACTATCTGGGAAACAGCTGTACAATTCAATTCTTTGGTAAAATCCATATCTCATTCTATTCTCGTGGTTGATTCACATGTAATGTAACAACCTTGCACAGTTACTGTTCACTACGAGTCATATGCAAAACTTTCTTAATAATCTTTCAGTTTAATAAAAGAAATGTGCCAAGAGTCCCACAGCCCATGCTAGTAGATGCATGCAGTATGTGTTGCAGTCCTAGCATTAACCAGCCAGGAATTTTTCTCTCTTTTTCCTAGCTGGAAATATTTCTCTTGGACATATTTTCTTTTTGCTTGTTTTTAAGTAAATGTCTGACAGTTCTGGGCTCACTTGCAATAGCTATTTTTTTGTTTGTTTGTTTTGCTTTTCTCTCTTACAAATACTTCCCCTGATGCCTTGCTGACCTTTTGAATTCTCTCCTTCCCAGCAGCTTTGTTTTAGGAAGAGAATCCTCCCAGACACCCCCTGCTCCCCCTTTCTCCTTCTAACCAAGTACTGGGTAAATAGATCCATATTATCTACAGCAATGCACTGCAATTCAGTTACTTTTACCATGAACTACCTATTAATTACAATTTTTCCTCAAGACTTTCCAAGGTGCCACAAGTAAATACTTGAAGTAAATGTCAAGCTGCCTTCCAACTTTCAAGAAAGGGCCAGGGAAGATTTCAAGGACATTACAAGGACTATTACCTAATTAGATTTCATATGCCATACAACATAATGGCTGAGTTCTGCAAGTGTATTGGTATTTATCAAGAAGGAGGTATGAATTTAGGTATAACTATTCTTATACGTTTTACATTTTTTGCCATCCTGTTAGCTTAAGCCTGGTCTACATAAGGATTGTTTTGCAGTACGACTATATTTGTAAGTGGCATGATTATTGCTATTTATAAACAACATAATCAATGCAGAAAGAAAAGCCCTGAAGAGCCAATGTAACTGGAACAGAAGGTGCATGCATCAAGGTAACATAGTCCTCTACCTCTCTAGGATATTAGTTATATGTTACCAATTTAGGGGTATGAACAGGAATATTTTATAGTTTCATTATAGGTGAGATGGTAACATCTTTATGGATAAATATGGCCTTTGTGGTATCTCAGTGAAAGGTACAGTGCTGACTACACAGGTTGAAGTTTCATTTCATTAATAAAGGGGAAAAAAAGACAAGAGCTGTTAAAAGAAAAGCCTATTCTTTTCATGTTGGTAAGTGTATCAAATTTATAGGCTTTACTAGAAATTCACATTCAAACTTTGACTTTTCCTGTATTACTCATGGTGAATTCTTGTTTTGGAAAGTGAGAATGGCTCATTCTAATTCTTAAAATACACCCTCCCTTTGCATAACCTAAGATTTAGTCCACTTTACTGTCTCAAATAGAGTATAGAGATTCTCTCAGTAGCCAATTGAGAGAGATAGGCAACTGTAATAAATTTAGATTAATCCTACTTATTTTAGGAAGGAGCAAAGATGACTCTCTCTTACCATTAATAACAGAAAGCACCTGCATAATTCACTCCAATTAGACAACTGACTTCTAGATAGCTAAAGTTAGATGAGATGAATCCTAACTTTAAACCTCCTGCGTCTTTTGTTTCAACTTAATCTCTTACCAAGTTACAAGCTAAGGAATAAACTGGATTAGAATACTCTTTAAAAAGAAAAACCTACCATTACATCACATTGTACGCGTTAACTTTTCAGCCATATCCTCGCACAGGAAAACTCTCATTTTCCATTAAATTCTGCTCTGTCATTATGTTCTTTGTATAATGAGGAAAAGGATACAGAGACAACCTGACCTGAAACTCTATTACATTTCCCTTTCTGTGGCAATTCACCTTAAGACCGTTACAAAAAACAGAACAAAATTCTATTTTCTAGACTTTTGCAAAACATTATACAGATTTAGACATTAGGATTTTGTAGCAGCAAATACTTTTTATTTTTACTAGAAGATTGTAATGTGTTAATAAAACCCAGTTCTATTGTTTCATTTAAATCTAATATTTCAAATACACATACAATATTGTAAATAGTATAAAACATTTTAAATCATAATTGGAATACTATTAATAAAAAAGCCACTACTCAGTAAAGCTATTGTTTTCACAGAAATTCCTCCCTTCGTTGTTACTAGATATTTACATTTAAATGTGAGGCTTTGGCTTAGTTTTTACACCATTCCACATTAATGCATTTTTGCAAACAGATTCCCCTAAGATACGTAAAACTATTGAAAACCACAGTCCTCTTTCAGTTATCAGTGGTTCCCTGTCAAAATGGGAGGAGGTTGATATTTCATCCTGTGCCCAGTTCCACTCAAATATTTAATCAATAACTTAGTTGATGGATGACAGCCCAAAGCTGTGAGGATCTGGAATGATGTTGAAGAGTAGGATTCAAGGATTCAGAATTATTATACAGGATGAAACACATAACATTATTCTGTAAAAAGGATTTGGGAATTACATTTAATTACAAGCTGAAGAAAGAATAAGGTCAGTGCCTTGATAGCAAGTGAGGAGTTGGGAGATTTTTCAATAAAGTAAAGGTAGCAGGAGAACCCCACAGATGAACTAGAAGCTCCAGACAAAAGACAAAAATAGAAAGGAAGCAGGAAGAGGTGGCCAAGAAGGAATATAGATACATTGTCCAAGACTGAAAGAATGTGATTAGGAAAGCCAAAACCCACCTGGTGCTGAATCTGATGAGTGCTTTGAACAGCAATGAGAAAGGCTTCTACAGGTACAAGAGCAGCACAGGAAAGACTGGGGAATATGTGGGCCTGCTGCTAAGTGGACAGAGGACCTGGTGACAAACAATGTGGAAAAACGCCAGGTACTCAATGCCTTCTTCACCCTGGTCTTTACTAGTAAGATTTGCCCTCAGTCATTCCAGGTCCCTGTGACCAGTGGGAAAGTCTGGAGCAAGGAATACTTATCTTGGCTGGACAAAGATTCTATTAGGGAACATTTAAGCAAACTGGACATACACAATTCATTAGGCCCCAATGGGATGTACCCACAAGTGCTGAGGGAGCTGGCTGCTATCATTGCAGGACCATTCTCAATAATCTTTGAAAGACCATGGTGATTGTGGAAGGTTCCTTTAGGGCTAGAGGAAAAAAAATGTTACTCCAATCTTCAAGAAGGACAAAACCTGGGAAACTACCAGCTGGTCAGCCTCACCTTAATGCCTGGGAAGGTGATGAAGCAAATCCTCCTGGAAAGCATTTCAAAACATATGAAGGACAAGAAGGTACTCAGTGTAGTCAACATGGATTTATGAAGGAGAAATCATGCCTGGTCAACCTGACAGCCTTCTACAAAAAATGGCTAGCTCAATGGATAACACGAGAACAGCTGATATTGTTAATCTTGACTTTAGTAAAGGTTTTGACACTGTCTTCCATATAACTCTGTCAAACTGATGAATGGACTATATAACTGGACAATGAGGTGGATTGAAAACAGGCCGAACTTCCAGGCTTGATCAGCAGCACAAAATCCAATTCAGTCAATACTGTTATAACCTAGGGGTCCATACTGTTTGAGAAGAGGTCAGCACCTCTTCATTAATGAAACGGATGACGGGACTAAGTGCACCCCAGCAAATTTGCAGAAGATGCAAAGTTGGGAGGAATGGTTGATACACGAAGTAGTTGTGACAACATTCAGAGGAACCTTGATGAACTGGAAAAATGGGCAGAAAGGCAGCTCATGAAGTTTAAAATCGTGTATTGCTGGCAGATCAAAGGAGGTGCTCCCTCCCCTCTAATCAGCCTTCATGAGACACATCTGGAGTGTTGGGTTCAGTTCTGGGCTGCCCAGTAAAAGGGGCATGAATGTATTGGAAAAAGTGTAGAAAATGGCAGCAGAGATTATTAAGGGACAGGAGCATCTGGCATATGAAGAGGGGCTCAGAGAGTTGGGATTGTTCATCCTGGGGAAAAGAAGGCTCAGGTGGGATCTTGTCCATGTGCATAAATATATGATTGGTGAGAGTGAAGTCAGAGCCAGACTCTTCTCAGTGGTGCTCACTGACAGGATGAGAAGGAATATAATAAAGTATGAGATATTCAACTTAGACTTAAGGAAACACTTTTTTACTCTGAGCATGGCCAAACACTGGAACAGGTTGCCCAGAGAGGTTGTGGAGTCTCCATCCTCAAAGATATTCAAAACCTGACTGGACATGGCCCTGAGCAACCTGCTCTAGCTCACCCTGCCAACCTCAACCATCCTGTGATTCTGTGACTGTGAACAAATTCAAATGCCGCGG
>VYZW01006682.1:0-29247 GCA_013401315.1 Balaeniceps rex
AAGGGCAGGGGGAAGGGAAGGGCAGGGAAGGGAAGGGCAGGGAAGGGAAGGGGAAAGGGAAGGGAAGGGAAGGGGAAAATAATCAGTGCTTTTCCCTCATTCCAATAGAAATGAAGCAAGAGAAGAAGCCTGGAGGGAACAAATGCTGTTCAGAAGCCATTAGAGTTAAATATAGAATAATTTCAAAAACCAAACATTCGTCGCCTCTTCTATCTAACCCACTCTGTTGCCAGCATGCAGGATCATTTCTATGGAATCAGAGCAAGCACGTGGGGCAAAAACGTGATCCTGTCAGTCTATGGCACATGAGGCTGTCCAGGCCTCTTTTCCCAAAATCCCTACCAAGCAAATACTCCCCAAACGCAGTGTTGCGAGTGAGAGGCTGCTCCCAGCATGCCCAACTCCAGCATTCCACTAGCCTAGAAACATGGGAGACATCATCATTCACTGGTAGTAGAGTCTGTGGCTAAATTAACACCTAAGGCCACAAATTAGCCTACATGCTGGTCCACTCTAGAAAAAAACAAGGCAGTCAGCACCTAGGTTTCTTACTCATTTTGGGGGACCCCACCATTGCCAGTGTAACAGAGACACCAGAGCTATTTTATCACCCTCCATGCAAGTCAGATTTGCCAGCCACAACCGCAAGAAGACTGCACTATGTGACTGCCTTGTACAATGCCTGTGCAAATTCCCTCCAGACCAGATTAAGGAATGTCATAAAAAGGCTACCGCCGAAGGGAGAAAGCAAACCCTTATACCCTGACTGTTATTAAAGAAATGTATCCAGTCTACACTAGTAAAACTAGAAAAAGGTACCATATTACATCCCAAAAAGAAAAAGCTGTGCAAAAAAAGGTCCTTTAACACTACTGACTGTACCAGAGCAATAACCCTTCCTCAGAAATTAGGACCAGAGATGCAGAATTGCTCAGGGGGCCTCAGACTTGTCACTCCTCAAACACGCTCCATCCATCCGTGACCATGAGCCTGCTCCGTTTCCCACCTCTCTTCATTGCAAGTCTCTCCTCATTGCTTTTTGGGTCCCAAAGGCCATCATTCGGGGAGAAAGCTCCAAAATCAGTAGCGCAACCTATTGCTTTACATAGTGCAAAGGACGTACCCATACAAGGTCAGATTCATTCCTTAACTGTGATAATAATGACGTGGCAGTCCTTCCACACCAGTGGGTATGTTGTTACTGAGGGCAGCAGGGCTGAGACCATGCCCTACAGCATGCTGGCCAACTGGCTTCTCCTGGGACAGCTGGGAGGAATTTTGAAGGGTTTTGAAAGCAAGATCATTAGAGGTGCATTTCACCACTTGCAACAGCAAAAATAAGTCTGTAATCTCAACAAGTTTGTCTGATTATGGGTGTAACTTAAACATGCTGGAAGTACAGGGAGCAACAAATACTCTGATTTATTGTAACAGGCACTGGTGCCCATTTATAAAAACTTGAATTTGTGCTGTACAGTAGTTCGACAAAAAGCCTCGGTAAGTCATTCGCTATCCAATAGTTACATTGAGTTATCGCACGAGCAGCCATTACTCAAGGTGACAGTCTCAGCACAACAAGCCCCTGTTGGGAGCACTTGAGTTTATGTCAACATGAAACAGATGAACCTAATGGATATCCGCCTGGATGAATCCAGCATCTGCACGTAGCAACAAGCCCAACTGTACACAGTGGGACAAATTGACCAAGCAGTGCCTCTCTCCAACAATACGCTCTGCACAATAAGAACTGACATTTTTCTGCTTTTCTTTAGATAAGCCTGGGGTTTTGTTGAGTTTTTTTGAGGGGGTGGGAAGTAAAAATAACTGCTAATTAACAGCCACCAGTCACATCTGGCAATGTGTTTAGCATTGCGGGGGGGAGGCAGTAACCTTTCAAAAGTCATGGGAGAAAGCTTGGCTTTGATTTCCTTCACCAGACCTGTTCTTCCTGGCACACTGGGGCATGAAGATACTCAAAGGCCTGGCTATGCAGCCCACTTTGGGGAAGAAAGGGGCTGTGCCCAGTTCTCGTGCAGATTAGACCAATCTTAGAGGCTATTCTAACCCAAAATCTGTAATCTTCTTTAGCTAATTCCGTAGGCTTACCTATTTTATCAAAGATCTTGAAAGGCAAGCTTTCTAAAGCTGCTAGCTGAGAAAGATCAGGATTTCCTCTGTGGTTCTCTCTTCATTAGGAGATACTTCTTTACTGCAAGCAGACATTGCTGTTTCTGAGCTGATCCCATATTACTTCTGTTAAAACCTATGGCTGAGCCTCGTGGTGCAAAGAGAAGGTTCATTGCCTAACCAAGAATAGTAGAGAACAAATAAAATGCACACCAGTTATATTTCTACTGCCAAAGTTACTTCATTGTCATTTTCTAATACACAATTCTCTAAATTACATACAGAAATTTCCTTCTTCTTCTAAAAAAAGTAACGAAACTCAATGTCTGAAAGCAGAGTATTCATCTTCTGACTTTTTTTACTGCAGTATTAGGCTTTTATATCTTCACTGCATATTAGAAGGGGGGAAAAAAACCCAATAAGTAGCTAGTGAGATTGATTTCTGGAGCTGTTATTTAATCTCTGGGTATTTTTCAGCACTTAATACAGCGCAGCCAGTAGGGAACAGTCACATTTTGTGTTCATTCATCTGATTAAGGAGAAAAAGTCACTTCCTAGTGCCACGCATTCAGCGGGGGATTAACCAAATTACCACGGTCTGAGTCACCAGGCCCATAACCACCCCCCATCAGTCTCTGCACAGCCCTTCAAGGGAGGAGATGCTTGTCATGGCCCTGCACCACTGCACCCCCAGCCTCTGCGGTGCCACCACCACCAGAGCAAGGGTCCATCCAGGGCCAGCCCCGACCACTGCCAGCTCCCCTGACCCCACGGCAAGCGCTGCGCCTGCAGAGCCAGGAGGCAGCAAGGGGCTGAGAAAGTCCTCCTCGCCACAGGCACTGAGGAAACTTCGCCACAGACAAGCCGGAGGAAAATTACGTCTATCTGGAGTCATTTATTTGGAGCTTTGTTTAAAAGGAACGCGAGGCAGATGAGGACAGAACACGTCCATGGTGAGAAGCGAAGTGGGATAACAAATAAGAAGACAATACTGAACTCTGTTCTTCGGGGAGCACGTTAATATTCTTATCTAACAATATGTCCCTTCAGTGATAAAATACTGGAAGCAATTCAAAATCATATTAGCGTAAATAAGGGGTAGCTGTTACCAGATCTCAGTTTAAATGACAAAGCTCTCTATTAATGTGAATTCATCAGTATCCTCTTCCCTAGATGCGAATATCTAATTTGCAACGAAATTATTTGGGGGGTTTATGCTATACACGACCCTGACCTGATGCTGCAGTACTTTTACCCCCAGAGAACCAGGGGTGGGAGGGGTGAGGAGTAGGCTCTCATCAGAACCATTGCCAAACACCACGGTACAGCAACTTCAGTACTTGATCAGGCAAAACCTCCTTTAAAAGGCAATGGTTATTTACACAGAGAGTAAAGAGCGAGAGATCAGAGCTCCACTGTGCAGCACAGCCCCGAGAAACTACACCATGTCTCTCTGTCCAAAGATGGAGAACACCATTTACAGAAACCACAGCAAAATTGGTCGAGTCGTCCTCCATCCATCACAGCGTCTGCAGCTTCCTTCGCATGGTGGGCAAGATGATGATAAATACGGCGTGAGCGTATTAAAGTGTGTCTTTTTTCCTGAGCCACAAATAAGGCTGCCTGCAGGATCTGCCTCTCCAGGAGCAAATGCCAAGGAGAAATCCAGAGAAAACAAAAGGAGCTGGTTAATTGAGTGATGCCCACGTCCCTCAGCAGACGTGATCCTACAGAATGGAGCATGCAGTCCCAATCTGGCACTGTTTACAAACACGATGCGACTGGCATCGTTTCAATATCACCGTAACAGGTGAGCACACGTATAGGCTGGGGATGAAATAGCGTTTTTATTGACTGACAGATTGCAGTATTACGTTACATTGAACATCCCATTAAAAATGGAGTGAGCCCTGCCTAAAATACGGCACTGTGCAAAGGTTGGCGGTACAGTGGTCATTTTATCAAGGTTAAGGCTACCTTGTAAAGCTTTGCTGGAACAGCTATGTTGGTTATGAATGTTAAATAAATAAATAAATACAAATTGTATCTCAAAGCCAGCTTAGCTCTGCCAGGGAAACCCCTAGAGTAGGTACAGATATGCTTTTATCAGCTTAGTTGGGCTGTTTGAGGAAATAACGCAACGAAAGCAGCATCTATATCTGTATCTTTACTGCAGGGCTCAGCAGACACGCAATGCCAGCACAGCTGCTGCAGCAGCACCGCTTCCATGATAAATCACTCCTGATGCAAGCGGTATGCATATCTGTATGTACGTATAGATAACGTGTGTCTGTATGTACATATCCTGACTCTCAAGTCCCAGTTCCAGCCGTCGCCACGGCCTTTGACCGCTTCTGGGGCACGCGCAGTCCCCAGCAGCTCCTGACAGCAGTGACAGTCACTCCACTGCCTGCTGCCACCTCCCTTCACTCCACACTTCTGGCCTGCCTAAAACCAGATTGATAAAGTACAAAATGTATAAAAAGTTATTATCCACGTGTAAATTTGACACTTCAGCACTGAAGATTTTGCAGGCATCTGAATTGCATCTCTGCTAATTACACATCTAGTTTTCCTCACTCTGATGACTTCATGTCTGGCATTTGTCTGCCTCTGATTTCTGCACGGAGCTTCCATCTCTACAGCAACCAGTGCTCGAGTACTCATCAAATATCATTACTCATCAAACACCATAGAGAGTAAATGTTTTGTGTTGTCAAAAACAAGGGCTGAAGAAGGCCCCATGAAAGATTATATCACTTAAAAATCTTCAAGGGATACTGTGGAATAGCCAAATAAATCTGGATGGTACGACTTTCTTGTCTTGCAAAAATTTTTCAAAGGTTTTGGGTTTGTTTTGTTTCCTTGCATCCTGATGAAAAAGGATTTGGAAAAAAACTAGAGATCAATGACTACTATACCAATCAGAACATGTATCCCAAGATAGAAAGATAGGAATTAAATCCCCCCTCTGCCTCTTTCAGACCAGGAACTTCCCTTCAAAACCAATTCCCTCTGAGAAACACATTTCATGAATAAGTCCAAAAAAACCCATTCAGCAGCCTCTTCAACTTACTTCTGACATAACAATTCTGCTCTGGACTACCAGACAAGGAGAAAAATGATAGCAACTCACATTTAGGTTAGAAGCATGTATATTTAAAATAATCTCATTGAAAGCAGAGCCAGCCCTGAGTGCAGGCAGGGCCTATATAACTCTCAGTATCCCTTAAATTCTACCTTACATTTGGACAGACCCAGCACAGCGTTTCTTCCATTGACTACATGTTACACAGAGCTATAAGACTCAGTTGGGAATGCATTTTGGGGAAGCAATATAGTACCACTCATTATGACACTGCTCATGAACACGGACAGAGAACACCAATATTTAGATGACTAACAAAAACATATCTACCACACATGGACACCCTTGCTGTTGCTTTTCAGAAGCCTGCTCATTCTTGCAGAAATAGGCTGCTCCCACAAAAAAAAAAAAAAAAACAAACACCAAACTCCAATGCGTAGAACAGAGGGAAAGCATGAAACTGTGCATAGAAAAGTGGGGGGAGGATTACCAAAAAGTGGTTTTTCAGTTATTAACTTCTTCCAAAGTCTGAAGAAAAGTTAACCTATAGTATTTCTGCAGTCGCTTCAGCCAGCCTATGTTCTTAAAATTCATGGAAATTATAATTTTCGAAACAGCGTTTAAAGGCCACACTGGATTCCAGACTTTTTTTAATCATGAGACAGAATAATCAGCGGATCACAACAGATAAGGCTAGAAGAAGCCAAACCGCACCGAAGTTGAAAGATATCTCCAAAAGCTCCAGGAGGATTTGGTCCAGAGTTTGCCTTGTACCCCAACCATCCTAAAGGCTGCTGGCAACGACATAGTGTGATTTCTCTTTTTTCATAGTGAGATGAATTTATTAATTCACATGAATTGATAAATGCTGCCTCATTTGAAAGCCGGGTGTTTAGTCCCTGGCTCTAATAACACTCTGCAGATTGATGACTGATTAATTGACAGGTATTTTTGGGATACGTAGTGATAAATATCAACAACAAAGTGAAATGTCAGCAAGTGAGCGAGATATATTGCAAGGCTTACGTGGATTATGAGAAGTTGCATTATCAAACAAGAGAACGAAGTCAAGGGATAAGCAAGTGTAAAATCAGAGCATCCAGCAGGATAGGGATAATTAAGTCCGGGGAGATAATTTTATAAACACAGATTTAACAGCTTTACTCAGATTCTCATCTTTTCTTGTATAACCAGTAGGTTTATTCAGAGACTGTGTTAGTAATCAACTCGAGTAGAAGTGGCAACGTGAGTAGAAAAGGGGCTGCACAGAGGAATAGTCAGGCTGAAGAAAAGCAAAATTACAATTTCCCTGCTGCCTGCTAATGACTTAACGACCTCAAATGCGGTCCATAGGGGGCTGCAAAAGGAAGCTGTCTTTTGAAATTCAAGCAGGAGTTACATATCTGCTATGCTAATTTCCAGACACTAATGTGACCAATTTTATATATAAACAACAATTTCATCTGTCATTTTGGGCTCAAGTTGCAATCATTTTCAGTAAAAAAATATCAGCAAGTGAGTAATAATGTCCCTTAGGCTAGAATTGTGACACTGGTGTCATCCAGAAAACAAGCCCTGTTACCCAGCTGCAATGCCATGAAAATAAACACATCTGTTTATGAGCAGTCGCCTGCTCTTGCGTACCTGTTACTGGGTGCATCGTAGGCACCATCTTACAGTTATAACGAGGCTAGCCAGAAAAGAAAAACTCTGCTTAACAAAATGGTTCGTATTTCACCACTGAGTTTTGCCTGTTGTAAGGATGAGCTGGAACAACTGTGCATGGCTTTGGGAAGGGACAGGAGAAAAACACGGTGATAAGACAATTGCTGCGGATATCCAGTGTTAAATCACCATTCTTTGAGAGGTCTGATTTCCCAGTAGTTCCCCAGCCACGATACTGTGCGATCAATATTCCCCCCTGCACGTACAAATGAAATGACTGGCTTCCAATTTGCAGCCTCCAGACCCCTAAGGAGGACATGGAGTGATTTTAAGTTGTCCAGGAAAGGGGATTACAAAAGCAAGCTTCTATACTCTACATATGGTTGGGTGGGGAGTTTTTTGGTGTCCACAAATTGCTAGAAACTGAAATTCTCTAAATGAAGTTTTTAAACAGGCTAATGGGAGTGGTAACCACCAAAAGCATGAGACTTGACCTGCGGTCTCATAAAAACAGTGCAAGCACCACTGCCATCACAGGCTCCCTCAATCTTTTTGCTGCACACACAAAGCCAGAACCTGAGGAGCCTTTGTAACAGACATCTCCTTGAAACATTTGCCCAAAACTTGTAATTTCAACAGATGACAGTTTCCCTACGTCAAAAACTTTCCAGTCACCTGTAATAAACACATACACACACAGTTTGCACAAAGCACATCAGTCCTTGCCTTTTGTAAGCTTAGAATCAACAATTCAACTGGAAAATTGAAAAAGTCTCAGTATAGTGAGAGATTATAACCAAACAGAATTATCATAAATTATTATGAGAATAAATATATATTATTTTTAAACATTGTAAAGTCTGATTTCAGATTTAAGCAATTATTTCATTGCAGCAGTGCTTAAATACCTATAATTACATGTTGGTTTCTATTGTTCAGAACATTTTACATGCACACGTAAGGCAAAAGCTCAGACATAAATCCCAGGCGATGATTATTTTTAATAGTGCAATTATTTTCTCATCATAATCACTGGGGTACAATTCCTGTTAAACTATTCAGCATCCCTTGAGAAAGTTAAGTAAAAATCAATCTGATTTACTTCAAGATAAGGGCTTCCCAGCTCTTCTCTCTCCCCCTTCTCTGCTCAAATAAATATAAATGTGTATTAGCTATGGGGAGAATCAATGAAATTATATTAAATTTGCAATTCAGCCAAGTGTCTGTAAATTCAACTAATTATTAATATTTTGAGTCTTGTTGATGCTGCTGTTATTGAAAAACCCAACAGCCCATCTCTTTAATGTAAGCAATATCTGAGGCTTTTACACTTCCATTTCATTAAAGTTGAAACATTCTGTGGCCTAGTTAAGTGGTTTAGGTAGTTTTCTAATTATTTACTGGAAATTGTGAAAAAAAAGTTTGGTCTCCTGAAATGCATTTTATAAAGTAGCACATTTTCAATAGGTGCCAATAGCTTAGTACACATGCTGTATAAAAAGATTTGGATGTTTGGAGCTTTTAAAATCATAACTGAGCACGTTTACTTCCCATAGGACTTCTCTGAAGAGCTTTTGGTGGAGGTCAGAGAGCAACGGGTCCCTCCAGACCCCACGCAGCAGGTCCTGCTCCAGGAAGCTGTGTAAAAAAACCCCAAAACCATCATTCTCCCTATTCTGGCAGTAAGAAAGCAATTAGGCTGATGTTAGTAAACCCTGACAGGGATGAGGAAAGCCTGCCAAAAGACTGCAGGGCAATGAATTTCAACCCGCAATATGACAAACGCTGGTGCAAATACCTCAAAATCGATTTGAATCCACAAGGATGAGTTCACCACAAAGACCTACCCTCCCACGGTTGCTAAACACCCCGCGACATTTATCAGAGGCGTGCAGGTAACAACCTCACTTGTGCTTTGCAGATTACATTCTGCCTCCATGAACTCACCTTTAAAATTTCAAACGGATTGCACATTATTCATTTCCTATTTCAAAATGTCCATTATTAGCAAAAATGACATTTCGGTAGAGAGAGAAATTATTTCAATGCAATCTGCAAATCAATTTGTAAGGATTTCAGCAGAGCAATTAGGGGAATTTCTGGACTACAAACACTGTGTAATGTGAGATTTCATCTTGACTGATAGCCCTGTCAGGTTTTCCACCCAAAAATACAGCTGTGTTTCCCTTCTCTCCACCCCACATTTCATGAGTTATATCTGAAAGTTTTGTTCTTTCCTGTATTTATTATTGGCACCTTGGCACTTTACCCATTTTTAATCCATTTTAAACCTCCTGTTTGTCCCACTGAGCAGAACAGACGTCAAGCAGGACTGGAGAAAAAGGGCAAATTGATGCTGTATCTACAGTGCTTAGGAGCCACCAAAGAGAAATGCAAACCAAATTAAACCTCTAAAATGTACCAAGTGCTCTTTGGGCAGGGGAAAGCAAGACTGACCAAAGCTGAGTTTGGGTACGTCATGCAGTCTGCAGGATGACAACCAGTCTCAACGTTTCCTAACAAAATAGGCAAAACGCAGGATCACAAGTTACAAGCTCTGCCAACAGGCCCCAGGGCGTCATTTTACAAAGTAATATGGCTGCCTTTTTTTTTTTTTTTTAAAGTTTTTTCCCTTCTTTCCCTCTAAGTGCAGTGAATTTATAGCTGTGTTCCAGTTTCTTTTGAACTATGCACCAGAGACATCATAAATAACAACTTGCTGCCATCTCATTAAGGCTTAGAAATTTTCCAGCCATTAAAAAACTGAATTCCTTTCACATTTACTGGTTGTGCTGTCTCACTGGCAGCTCCTTCTGAAAGGTTCCCTGACATCCCAAGCTTAGTGCAAATAAAATCAAAACCTTAATTCATCCTCTGTCTTCTCCCCCAGTTCTTTTTTAGAAATGTCACATCCACAATGCTGTATTTTTGGTCCCATATCTCAAGGGTCATCTCCAGTTCCCCTTTCCCTCTCTTACAGCCCGTGTCAGTCAAATCTGTTAAGATCTTTTATTTTTCTTTTCCTCCTTGGAGGTGGTCATGTCCCAGTTTGATTATTGCACTTTTCCTTCTGGGGCCCTTCTTTGCTATAACTTTTTCTAGTCCATACAAAACCAGTTTTCCTTTCTGCTTTGTGAATCCCCTCAAACCTAGCTGGTAGGTTAGTTTAGATAGTTAAACTAAACTTAGTTTAAGTAATTAAATCTTGCACGTGTATAAAGGAATGTCTTATGAGAAGCTGGCATCCACACACCTAGCCTAGCTCTTGTTTTGACCAGCATGTCCCTGCATCATCTCGCTATGGTAGGAAAGAAATTAATGAAGTATTTAACCAACTTCCAGAGCTTTTGTGTTGGAAACAAATAAATAGAACAGCTGAGCTGGTCAAAAGCATCCAGCTGGGATCCTCTTCCCTAAGCTTCAGACACAGTCATGCCAGCTGCACTGGGAGGGAACGCAAGCACAGATAAACAGAACATTCAAAATAATTAGATACCCACAACACTGCAAATGACTTAAATAGGGGCTTTCACACTCTGAAAGAGTGGGATGGAGCTGTTCATGACAGATGTTTTGTGTCTGTGTCTGAACTGACTATTAAACTGAACAACAGAGCAGAAGAGTGAACTCAAAGCAAGAGCAGCCTGCACCATCCACGCAGCCAGAAGGAAGTTTTTACTTCCTCCTCTATGTACACCGTGTTGCAGCCCTTACACACAGACAGTACGTGGCCCTTAGGAGCAAAGCAGAGGATACATTGTGATAGGGGAGTGGGAACAGTTCCAGGAGAGCTGCCAGAAGCACAGGAGATGTGAAGGTCATATCAAATGCCAGATGGAAATCTAACATCCACGAATCAAAGTGAAAGCCAAAACATTACAGAATTAGCAACTAGGAGTGCCCCAAACATCCAGAACTTCTAGCATTAGGATATCAGAGGAGGTCACCTGGAATATTTGTTTCTATTATAATCCAAAGCTATTGCTCAAGTAAAATACATCTTTACACATCAAATGCCTGGAAAGAGAACTTTTACCATTGCTCGTTGTCATTGCAGGCAAGCTTGGAGAATCCAGCTGAGACAATCCTCTCAATACAGACTACACAAAGTAGGAGATACAATCCACATGGTATAGCCTGATACAAATGGGCCAGGGCTGGCTTTAAGGAGGGATGGTTCCCTCCACCTTGCAGGTGAGGCAGGTAGGCAATTTGCCACAGATCACCAGGGAAATCCATGGCCACATCTCGAATTGAACACAAACTCTCCCAGGTTCTGCAGCATGGTCTTTGAGTGGCAAGAAAGGTGACGTTCAGTGGGTCAACGCTAACAGCAGCAACGGGGTTGTGCCTGCTAAGCCAGCATGAATCTGGTATGTTTATTAAGAAGGGAAAATGAATGCATTTCGCTCACTCTTGTCCCAACATTTCCAGCATGTCCCCATACCAGGGCTTCTCTGCTGCTGGCACACGGGAGCTCGCGGCTCCATTAGTCACTTCCCATTCCCCCACCTTGTAGGAAGGCGTTTTCCTCTCCCTTTGAACAGCCCTACAAGCAACTCCCCTTTATTTGTAATAACGTCAAGCTCTTCCTAAAATTTGTCACTTCAGATGAAAAACAGGCATATGCAAAAGCGTTATGAAATTAGCAGCTTTCCATACACAATCAAAGCCACAAGTTTTTCAGCCTCGCCCCAGGCTCCAGCAGAGGCCTTCATTTTTCACTTGCTCCTGTTATGCAGAAAATATAATGTAATTCAAGTTTGGGACAAATGAAAGTGACACAGGACTGCTTGTGTCAGAAGCTGTCCCTTGCCCACCACCAACATGACCTGGGCAGTTGTGCAGCCCCGCTTCCATGGCCAAGCTCATCAAGAGCGAGCTGTGCATTTTTGCAAAACATCACAGAGACACGAAGAGATTAATGGAGCAGGAAAAGCTGGTGTCAACAGCAAAATCTGTTACTGCAGCTGCACCACTTCAGAGCTTCAGACAGCAAATTGTGCATTTGCACCCTTCCCCACAACTTCCCAGGGAGAGCACACTATTTTAGAGGTATGACCAGAGAAGTCTAGATATAGGCTTAGCCCCACTAAAACTTCACTGTAAATGGACATAGGGGTTTGCACTAAGGTCGAAATTCTGGAAGTATTTGCCCTTAGGCTCACATCTGGCATTAAACTCTGGCAATTTCTGGTAAGCAGGCAAGACAATGTTCTTCTCATCATATCTTAATGGTCTTCCCATCATCTCCCAGTTCACCAAGGCAAAACCATATTCCACCTACCTCTGACAGGATATGAACATTCTTTTCCTGTCAGGATTACTCACCTAGCCCCTTTTTACCATACTTTATCATGGAAGCTGAATACTGTACCTGCTTACACAACCTGAAGGTGTGACTTCTCAGATTTTCATTATTTCCTTTGCAAACCATTTGTTCTGGTTTCGGCTGGGTTAGAGTTAATTTTCTTCCTAGTAGCTGGCATAGTGCTGTGTTTTGGATTTAGGATGAGAAGAATGCTGATAACACACTGATGTTTTAGTTGTTGCTAAGTAGTGCTTAGACTAGTCAAGGACTTTTCAGCTTCCCATGCTCTGCCAGGTGCACAAGAAGCTGGGAGGGGGCACAGCCAGGACAGCTGACCCAAACTGACCAAAGGGCTATTCCATACCATATGACGTCATGCTCAGTATATAAACTGGGGGGAGTTGGCCGGGGGGCAGTGATCGCTGTTCAGGGACGGGCTGGGCGTCCGTCAGCGGGTGGTGAGCAGTTGCATTGTGCATCACTTGTTCTGTATATTCTTTTATAGTTATTACCATTATTATTACTTTCTCTTCCTCTGCTGTCCTATTAAACTATCTTTATCTCAACCCACAGGTTTTACTTTTTTTTTCTCTATCCTCTCCCCCATCCCACTGGGGTGGGGGGAGAGGGTGAGTGAGTGGCTGCCGTGGTACTTAGTTGCTGACTGGGGTTAAACCATGACACCATTCTGTATCCTTTTGTAACAGAGGTAGATAAAACTGGCTTCCCCTTACAGGACCTAGAGTATTTTCTTTTTTTAAATACTGAGTAAAAAAATAAAAAATGTTTAGTGGCTGCTTTTACCCATACTTATGCCTAAGATATGTCATTTTCTGGCTCATTAATGAGAAATATGCATGTCAGAATACAGAAGTAGTAAGTTTTGCCTGCAGTCCGTTGTGACAAAGCATTTATTTCTGACTGTATTCAGCCACCATCTGTGGCTCACCGTGCAACCTGACAGCTGCCACTGGTGGGGTGACCTCCTGAGCAATCCTCATTAGTACAGCTTCTTACCCTATCATTTAAGAAAAAGAAATTACTATGGAATAGGTCCCAAATGTGCACCTCTCCCTACAACTAAAATTCAAGGCATGAGGCAAAAGACAGAACATCTGGCAGAGGACGGTATATTTTGTATGCTAATCAGCAGTGGAGAGCAAATAAAACATGTTCTGGAAATAGAAAATCGACTTCTTCCAAATCAGGAGAGACTATAAGAATATATGCCTACTCTGAAAAGGAAAAGCAAGTGACTGACTCTGCATACAAGAGCATCCCCCGTCAAAAGCAAGGCAGCTCCCCAGCCTGGATGCTGTTCCGCAGGCGGAGGAAGCGCTCCGTCTCCCGCAAAGACTGGGGTTACTGGATAACCAGGAATAGACTTCCAGTATAGACTTCAGGCATTATTTAAGTGAGTAAGGTCATAAAAATATTTTGCCTTTTTGACTTTCTTGTTTGGTGTCTTTTTAGGCTCTTTGATGCTGTGTCCTTAGAACCAAAAGCTCAAAAAGCAACTACAGGAAACTGAATTTTTATTCTTCTCCGGTCTTTTGTCAGGAACAAAAGCAGTTGCTTTCTGAACTACCTGTGGAGAAATACAGAGCAACACTTCAATCACCCATTCCAAATCAGAAACACAAGGTAAAGGCCAAACAACTGGGAGCTTGCTCAAGGATCATAAATTTCCTTATGCAACTCCATTTCTCTAACAAGCCTCTGTTCCTGAAAGTGCTATTAAAAAATAAAAAAAATTTAAAAATGCTCTCCTTTAAAGCAAATTCTGGAATGGCAGAAAGAAATTAATAAAGTGACCAGAGTACTGTTTTGAGCATGTTTTCAGTGTTCATGAAATATATTGAACATATTCAACTGACAGCTCGTAAAATAAAAATGAAAATGGCTATGAAGTGCAGAACAGGAGACAGAATATGCTTCTTGCTTAGCTCCAAGGCATGTCTCTTTAACCCTAACATATTAGGGGAACATGTCTAGAGGGGAGAAGATAGTTCAGTCATCATGTCAGATATTACTCAAGTATCCAACATCCATTTTGGATATCCAAGTATCCCAAAATTGTTTGTCATAAATGATTAGGTTGTATTTAAACAGTTAACAGGAACAGGAGTTTTCTTATTCCTTAGTCAACCAAACCTGTCAGGCAAAAGATATTTTTCTTGCTTTCTTTGGCTGTGTAATAATTTGCATATTACAAATTGTGAATAGCTACTTATGATTATAAAATAATAATTAAAATATGAAATAGATCAGTTTTATGGCATCAATCCAAAATCATTTGCTGCCACACATAAGCTAGTGTATGAAATTTGCTGAAGCCAGAGTTTTGCTCTGGCTGTAAAATCACAAGACCAGAATACAAACCACAGCGTTCAAACACAGAGACATTCATGAACCTTAAATACCTGTGTTTAGAGACTGAGATCTGTGAGGCTCAGAACAAGAGAAAGTGTTTACAAAGTATACATAGTCCTATTCTTTGGTCAATCAGTAAATAGTTTCTATTTGGGGCATTTCATCTCATCTTCAACACCTCTCATAGAGGAGTACGGTGATAAAACATGGGGCTTGCTTTGGCTTTTGCAACACTGAAATCAATCAAGTATCTGTATGCAGTACAAAGGGACGATAAATCGTGTTTGTCACACCTACACCAATTTTCTGAAAACAAAAGATGTAACAATTTACAGAACCTCAGATGCCCTATATTTATCCTTTCTCTGAGAGCTAGAAGTGAAGACAGAATCCCCCCTCCTTTTTTTTTGTTTTAATAAGCATCTTTTTTAATAGACCCCTTTATTTTAGGGGTAGATTTCTTACTCCAGCTGAAGCTTTCGCTTGAGGCAGAAGATGTTTGAAGTGTTTGAAACAGAGCACTCTGGGCTCCATGGAGTGGCCTAGATTATACTTCATATAAATGAAGTTGTTATATGAATCTCAACATTCATCATGAAGTATGACAAAGTTTAAAATGCCTTAGATTTGTTATGAAAAACAATATTATGAAAAATCCTTCCTATTATAACTGTTTAATTTACTACCTCCTTCTACGTATATATTCTAGTTACAAGACATGTTTGTTTTATTTGTTGGTAAATATTAGAACAATATGAGAGATTAAATTAGAAAAAATATGTGCTGTTGACAACTCTTAGTTACAGAATTACTTGCTGCCACTGCATTGCCTAGATAATTCACTGATCTATGTCCCCTAATAAATATTCACACGGGTCAGTCTCAAGCACAGATCCTTATCAGGCAGATGTGTTCGAGGCATCTCAGTTTCTGGAGCCAAGAAAACACAAGAGGGTCATTTTCTCTGCATCATGTCCAGCCACCTTTGGTTATCCCCAGCCGAAATTACCAGGTACCCAATTACAGCCAAGTTAGTTGGCAGCAGCCTTCACGCAGGTTCGATGTGAGATGTGAACTCGTGCCCCTGGGTGTGTAGTGAGACTCATTAGCTGCACTGTAGCAGTGACTGAGCAAGTCTCTGGAGCACCGGGACTGACAACACAACTTGAAGTCTGGGGTAGAGACATAGATACAAAAAAGCCATAGGAAGAAGAAATATCAGAGACATAGAAGAACATCCATGTGCAGAAATATTAAACACAAGAGGACTCTCCAGTTCAGGAAAGCAATAACTGAGGAAGGACAGCTAGGACCTGTTATATTGAGAAGGTGAAAAGAACAGTTAGTTGCTGTTTCTCATCATACAACATAACGATACGATCAGGCACCGAGCTTAAAATAACAAAAGGGAAGCGTTTTTTCACATAATACATAATCACATCATGGAACTATTGTTAAAAATATAAATTACTTGAAAAACTGTTTTAAAAATTCATGGACTGCCCAGAGAAGGATCACTGCCCACTTGTCCTCTTCCTTCTCCTTAGCATCCGGCCAGTTACAGCTGCCAGGGATGACATATGGACTAGGAAGCCACAGGACTCACTCACTTAGCTTCGTTAGGTAGAAAGCACTCATCTCAATTCAAAATGCTCAGGAAGTTCGAAGCGGCAGCAATAACAATGAAAATTTAAGATTTGCCCATCAGAATAAATAATATACTGAATAGGCAATAAGTATATATCAAGCTTGTTATTGCCATTCTATGCTATGAGAATTAGAGCTGGGATTGAGAGATTGCAAGCAGCTCCACTATTTTCTACCTGAATTACAGAGCTTCTTTCAAACAGGTGTTCTTTCAAAACAGAAGGAATCATGACTAGTTTGAGTGCGTAATATTTACTTATTTTTATTTGCATTGAAACAAGCAAAGAAATGCAGGCTCTAGATGCCCTTGCCATCACTCATAAATGCAATTTAGTGCACCAAAACCCAATACATTAAAATAATCTTTATAAATAATTATGAACTGACACCTCAGAGCTAACATAGCTGAAATGACAAATTAGAAATGTCATCTCACGATGTGCTTTAGCCCAGTGTCACTCAAAGTCAATGTAGTTTTACTCACATCAAATTAGAGTTGCCAGCTACTGTGGATTTTTTTCCCTTGAACAAAGTAGAGCTGAAAGCTCTGCAAAAAGAAACCTGACTCTAAAGCATTTCTTTTGGAACAATCCATAAACCACCTGTATGTGCCATTAACGTTGGACATGGGAGCAGGGCTGCTGTGTGTCAAAATGCTCATATGACAGAAGTACATCTTTGGAAAACAGAACATAAAGACTAATAAAAAAGTCTTTTATAAGCTGACAAAAAGATTCCAAAGGTGCGTGAAGGAGTCTTGGACAACAATAAAACAAATAACCCGGCTGTTCTTTCTCCAGAAGTCCTAGGCAAGGGAGCAGGTAGAGCTTCTGGGCTCTGAGAAGAGCAACATCATGAATGGAGGTCTTGTCAGACACAAAGCATCCTTCTCATGTAGGTATATGTGAAACAGAAGTGCAGTACGTGCAGTAGCATGTACGGAAATGATCCTTGGGGGGAAAAAAAAAAAAAAGAATTCTTACCTGGCTCTACCTTTTGTTCCATCAGCAGTCAATATTTGCTGCTGGCTGTACCTCCTTCTCAGCTAACGATCTTAAACAACTCCTTTCTCCTTTTTCCATGCAGGTATCACTGAATCTACATTGGTTTTGCAGATGCAGAAATGTTCATACAGCTTTCCCAGGCAGCGGTTTTTGAACTGCTGTCACTCAGAGGCTTCTACATTCAACATAATGAGTGACCGGATCAGCAACAGGGACAATGGTTACTCTCCTTTAGCCATTGTTTGGACATTGCTAGTTGAAATCGAGTCTATGAAATGATACTGTGTACAGCAGACCCAAGCTGTTGGATCTATTTTCATTTATGTGCATTGGTGAAACCTTAAGATGAATGTCCTTAAGGTTGTTATCAGAAGCCGGAAAGGTGCAAACAGTTTGCAATTCAGCCTGCACACCTGCCTAAATTTCAGAAATGCCCAGCTGGTTTCAAGGAACGACTAGGATTCCTGTGCCTTTTGTTATCACTGCAATATCACATCAATAACGCAAAATGAAGAGCCAGAAAGTGAGGGCCCCTATTCAAACAAGAGCTTCTGCATCGTCAAAGATCCTGAAAAGTTTGTGAACAGCAAGAGAACTCAGACAGTAAGGGAGGGACAGACTTCAGCTCAGGGTTATTTGGCATGTAATTTGATTTCCTGCTTTGTATTCATTGATTTCAAATCCTTCCCCAGTACCCATTTCTGCCACAATAGCTATGGTAAATTGCCAGCTCATATTGGATAGGCAAGTGGCCAGCTGAGACTATGAACATAATTAACATGTCTACATTAACAACCCACGTCAAACCTTCAATTTATAGAACAATGCATCTATGTAAAAACATCTTCTGGTCATAGTCCTTTCCATTTTTATCATCTGCCCCTTGTATTTGTTACATTCCATTCACTCATCACAACATCTCATAATTTAAATTATAAGCTGTTGAGGACAAAAAATATTCTGTCTTGCTCTATTCTCGTGCAATGAGACCATGAACAATAAGACCCTGCCACAGTAGCTCCTCTGGAAATTAATACACATCATAATATTATTATAACCTTCCAACCATTTCCTTATCATTTTGAAGTATATTTTTTTCCTGTATTTTTTAAGCAGAGCAGTGGAAGCTGCTGCCTGATTTGTATTCAAACGTGAATAAGATGCCAAGTGCTGCACCTCTTTGCACTGTGTGCTCCTTACAGGATGCATCTTCCATAGAGAAAAGTGTGTCGTAGCAGCAGCAGATTAAATGAATCCAGACAGTTTTTGTCCTTCAGGGAAAGACGTCATTTTTGTCACGCTCCAGTCTGTCGATGCTCCAAAGTCCCAGAATAGCAGTCCGCAGTGCACAGCATCTCAGTATAGTGATGGAGATCAGAAATGGAAATTGTGTTCTTCCTTGGGAAAAAACGATCTTTCATACAACATCTATTGACCAAAATGCTGCAACTCTGGTGAGTAGTTATCATTTAAGCAACCTTTGGCTTCCCACAGACCGATGAAGGAAGCAGACAGGTCTTCCCTGAACACAGAGCACACAAAACGAGACAATGACAACATGAAGTTCATCTGAGTGTTTCCATTCAGTCAAACCTGTTTAGAAGAGCAAACATGACATCAAAAACCCATCTAGGCAGTGTTTTCCACCAAAACGCTGCTCAGAGAGAGCATGCATAAATGGAAAGGCCTGCTGGCTGCCAATGGAAAAAAACTCTTGGGGTTGAATCACTCATCCATTAGTAGCTGTGAATAGTAACAGCAGCCTGTAATCATGAGCGCTATGCCCTGAGATGACCACTTCATACTATTTTGCTTACAGGCAAGGGTGGTTTTAATATTTTAAATTTTTTTTTACACTAAACAACCAGGTTTAACACCACAATTCTTTTGATAGTGTGATCCTGTGCATTCGTAGAAATGAAAATCTATACAGGATTTTTTTTCTGATATATTTGTCGTCTAATAACCATGAGTTATAAACAAAGTCCCTCAGATGTCACCCGCAAGACCTCCTGTTTTTCTAGGGATCTGAAGGCTCTTTTGGATGCATGCTGCCAACAGCCCACATCCCGCTTGGCTCGCTACTCCACAATCAGTTCATCCACACAGAAAATAAACTTATTGATGCTTTTATTCCTCCCTTCCCTATTCCGAAGCCATCCTGTGACCCCCAAGGACCAGGCTGGACTCCTGTCAGTGCTAACAACTGCTCTGAATCATGAGCAACAGCAGGAGCGATTGCTAACAGAAACCTCACACTCCTTTCTTCACCCCTGAGAAGTTAAGATTTTACCAGTCACTTAAAACGTCCCACAGAGATGAGTTTAGAAGTACATGTTTATTAGACTTCAGTCTTCCACCTGGCAGAACAAACAGATGCAGAGTAACCCACGGCTTTAATCATTTTCCCTCTGCAGGCACAGTTCGACCATACAGGTAATTCATGCTGTAGATTCGGCTCAGTGAACCACTGCAAATTATCCACACAAGCAAAACACCATTTCCAGAGAGTAGATTTAGGTTAAGCATCATTCAAGGATTTGCATGCAAGACTCTCACCACAGTGAACCATGAAGACATGAACACCATGATACATTGAAAAGATACGCTGAATGCATTTATTTATTTAAAGCACAGAGAAGAGCCAACTTTTCATTCCCAAAACAGTCTTTCAATGACAGTTGAAAATTAATACTCTGCAAAAGTACCCAGGAATAGCATGTGGTGGTGATGTTTGGTTGGTATTAATTGAAATATTTAGACATCTGGAATTGAAAGGAATGCCAACAACCTTCAACTTACTGGTAGAGAGAGGAAATAAGATACTTCTAGTATATTCTTACCATGTAATTTTAGTTCACACAATTAAAAACATTAGTCCTAATCAACTTGATTATCTCCTTGTGTAGCTATATATTGAGCATTCGATGTCCTGTAAGATCTCTGAGTTTTCGAAGCAGCTGCTCAAGGCATGCTGCACGGTCCACCTGCCTGGCAGACCTGAGTTCATAATCCTCAGCTGAAGAAAGCATGAACAACAAACACTTTAGTCCGCTGCTACGAATCGCAGCTCTGTTAAGACGTCTGTCGATACCAATTGCTCAGTAAAGTAGAAACTTCTAATCACTTCTTCATAATGTCAGTTTAACAATGTTTGTTGAAAATGGTCTTTACTAAAGCTTGGGATGCGCTCATATAGACATTTCTTCCAGGTTTATGGACAACATCAGGTCTTGCTAATTAAATGTTCTCTACAGTTATGATGATTAAGAAGGTGACAACTGAACAAATAACACTATGTATAGGTGTAGTACTTTCTTTTTTCTGTTTTAAGATATTGTTCTTGCAGGCTACGGAAACATTCTTCAGGTAATTTTTGTTGCAGAAAATTATTCTTGCAGCCATAATCAATGAGGAAGAATGGTGTCTCAGACAGGTTTAGGTTTACTAACACGAACGGAAAAAAGTAACTTCTTGAGAACAAACTTCACCACTGGCAATAAGCTCCAACTGACTGTAAGAAACTTTAATAAGAAACTGTAATTAAGAAATGTAGCATTCTTTCCAAACAGTTTAAATGTGATTAAAAGCTTTTTTTAAAAGTTCTTTTTTTTAATTCTAGGTAATTTCATTACCTAGAAACACCGGATAAGTACAGCTGAAGGGTGGAAGTAAAATTTTTGAAACAGCATTAAATTCTAATAAGGAAAAAAAACATTTCTGCAGTTTGCTACATATTCAAAGATAAGATTGTGTACTAACTAGCCTTTTGAGAAACTGGATCTGAACCGAGAGTGTTGGCAGCTGGGATTACTGCAGAGATTAGAGTGGCATTCCTTGAGAACTGGGCTTCATGTGTTTTAAATTCTGCACAAAAGATAATTTAATAAATATTGAACCTACCATGTAATAAAACAATGAGGCAAGAACACTGCTTGCGAAAATATGAAAGGTCTGCTACCACTACAGCTATTGTTTTTTCAGACATAAAAACCATTTATCGAAAGCACTTTAACAGAACCATAGCTATATGGTATACAGAAATATGACTTTTCCCTCCCAGATCTGTATTTAAGCACCTTACGTGTCACACAGGTGAACTGCTTTAAAATAGTTTTCAGCTACCTACAGGAAACAAGTGGTTCTTCTCTCCTCTGCAATGTAACTTGATATGTGCTGGGAGCCCACATCGCAGTTAAAAAGAGCAAATATCCCAATAGGTCTGCTTGATAATCAATTTGGGTATGCCAGTTTGTTGGCCGTGCTTCAGATTAGCTTTGGCTTTCCGTTTGGAAGCAATTAAGCCGGCTGAATATGCTACTATTTTTCTTCTGATAAGGATAGCCAGGTCGGTTTGGTTTTCCCTCAGAAGTGAAGTCCAGTTTACATATGCTCCAAAACAATTTGGACATCAGAAGAAAAACATTGCATCTAGAACTGGTATAAATATATTCTCATGAGGCCTCCCGGGTGTAAGAGGGGAACTTCTACAGAAAGTTGGACAAATGCGTTTAGAAGAAAATTTATTTAGATTTTTTTAATCTATATGCACTCATTTCATTTGGTAGAAACTTTAGAAGGGCAAAGGGAGGAGTTAATTTCATATGGCCTATGAAGGTCTTTACAATTTTTATTGTGTAGGGATTTTTTTTCTAGCTAATGCTTGAAGAGAAAATGAATGAAGTGGCATTCTTTAATCCAAAGATGCAAAATCCTGAGGTTTCAAGGTAAGGCTTTACATATCTCATAAAAGTCAGCTAAAGCCAAAATATAGAGGCAGTAGACAGAAAGTCCACAAAAATCAGTGATTAAATTAAAAAGGACATTCAAATTATTTTTCTACTGCATAATACATTTCAAATTTTTACAAAATGAAATTCTAATATTCTTTAAATGAATGTTAAAAATGTGAGAAATATTTTTTCAAGGATCATTTCTAAACATACTGATTAGAAATAGGCAGGAAGAGGAGTACTGCACTTCTTTCATATATGCTTGCACTCAGATTACTATAGCTGCACTACCAACATATTCAACTATTCTACCTCTTGTTACATGCCCTACAACTGATTGGAAACATATATTCAAATAACACAATTTACTTTTCCTATTTGTATGCTGATTTAGATATTTGTACTTGTTATTCTTGATGTGCTGTAAGAGAGATGAAATTCTGAGAAGCAAGACCTTAGGTGGACATCTGAATCCAAGTGAAAAGTTCCTTCAACTCTCAAAAATTATATTTGTATTAATACTAGATCCTGAAAAGTACACTTTTACAATCATCCCTTCAGACATAATAAACTAGAGAAAAATGTGATCAGTTGTAGGTAAAACTTACCTTCAACAGTGCCTCCTGATTTAACAGAAAGACAGTCTAAGAAATCTCTAAACTCCTTTCTAAGTCCTAGTGTCAAGGATTCTCCCTTTTTGCATTCAAAATCATATAGCAGCAGCAATTATAACCATTCTTTACCTACAGCATGTTAAGAACTTCACCTATTTTTAATTATGCTCCAACACCAGAGATCAGAATAGAATTAATATCATTCAGCAGGTTTCTTGGTATTTTTCTACAGCCAACCATTTCTCTGAAAACTCTAGTTGGCCAAACCACTGACACTCCAAAGACCTGAACATTGTGTACCTGAATCACACGTTTCTAACTCTTAGGTCTGACTACTTAGATTGCCTCTGTATTCTACCCAAAAGCACTAGAGCAGCTGTCTGAACCAAGGACACTCCACAGCTCAGAGGATTAGATTCTTATCAAACATAAAAGTAAATCCTTGTGTCATAGACTTTAATGGCCAAAAGGGCCAGTCGGATCATCTACTTCGAACAGTACAACACAGACCATTACATTTCATCCAGTAGTTCATGCATCGATTTGACTAGTTCCAGTTGAGCAAAGACACTTCTGGTCTAACTTGATTTTTACTGAAATTCACTTTGTAAGTGCTGCCATTAAGCACGGCAGAGACTTTCTGTTTGCTTAACACCTCCCTTGATACAACTATGATCCTGAGTAGAATGTAATGTTCTTCTGAAAAATAAATATTAAGGTTACGCTGCATCTGCTTCTGCTATACTAATGTCCTTTTCATTACCCCACGTTCATGAACCATCTTAATTAAGGTTTATGATTATATCACAAAACATCTTCAACTTGGCTGAGAACTTTCATTTCGGCTAGAAACACAGCATCTTGTGATGCTTTCATTGTGGTTATCATTTCTGTTTTAAGAGATATTGAAGGTCATACACCTTCCTGCTGTTTGCAGCATAATCACCAAGTCCTGTTCTCCCTTGACAGATCTACATCAATATCACCTTCCCATCTCCAGCTACTGATCTACTTTTTACCTACCCTAAACTAAATTCTGAAGTCTTCCAGTGCTTCCTCTGTCAACAAATTAGGATTTAGGTATCTATTCCTGTTTGCTTCCCAGCTACAATTCACTCTTGGCTTTATTCCAACCACTTTTATTCCTGTTTTCCAATCAATTTACCTACATAAAAGCTTCAGGTTCCTTGGGGGATTGAATTGCACCCATTGACCATAACCTTTGTCCAATTCAAATGCCTTAGATCCTTCAGCATTTCAGGGATTTAAACAAATCTTAGCAAATAAGTGAGCTAAGGGGTGAAAGTCTTTTTCTTTTTGGGAACTAGATACCTAAGGTAGAAGTTTTAATGTTAAGATGAAGTACTTTCGGTAACGGTATTAAGAATACATATCAAAGTGGAAAGAACGGTATGTACTCTCAAAAGGATCTGTTAAAATCAGGGATCTACTGACATGAACTAGGCTTCTGATTCAGACAGGCCAGTGAAGGATGATAACATTTTGTACCATCTGCTGGAGTAACATAGGAGGGAAGATAAAACATGAAAGGCATGAGGGGATGCACACAACTGTGCCTGTTGCCAAAAGATAGCCCTGCACAGCCATGTGCATCCCCTCAGAAATGCAACCAAATATTATCTTAATATTTTATGGTTTTGTCCTGGTTTTCAGCTGAGTTAGAGTTACTTTTCTTCCTGGTAGCTGGCATAGTGCTGTGTTTCGGATTTAGGATGAGAAGAATGCTGATAACACACTGATGTTTTAGTTGTTGCTAAGTAGTGCTTACACCAGTCAAGGACTTTCTTTTTCAGCTTCCCATGCTCTGCCAGGTGCACAAGAAGTTGGGAGGGGGCACAGCCCAAGATAGTTGATCCAAACTACACCAAAGGGCTATTCCCTACCATATGACGTCATGCTCAGTATATAAACCGAGGGGAGTTAGCCGGGGGGCAGCAATTGCTGCTCGGGGACTGGCTGGGTGTCGGTCGGCGGGTGGTGAGCGGTTGCATCACTTGTTTTCTTTTCCCTGGGTTTTGTTTGTCTTTCTTGTTCTCCTTTTCATTACAATTATTATTATTATCATTATTATTATTATTACTATTATTATTATTTTATTTCAATTGTTAAACTGTTCTTATCTCAACCCATGGGTTTTCTTACTCTTGCCCTTCCGATTCTCTCTCCCATCCCACCGGGGAGGGGGAGGGTGAGCGAGCGGCTGCGTGGTGCTTAGCTGCCGACTGGGGCTAAACCACGACAGGTTTACTGACCAAGAATACAGAAGTGTCTTGTCCAGAACAGTTTCAAACTTTAGATGCTAGTGTGGTTTACTCGCGTTGCATATTTGTTCTTTCTTCTCTTATGTCTAAAACCTTGTTTTGTACAACTCTTCAGGTTGTATTCCTTTAAGGATCAGCACTTGGCCATGTGTGATTTGTCTATATCCATGGGGCCTCTGGCACCTAAGATCATAGATTAATTGATTCTACACAAAATAACTACTTATTACTTACTAGCCATTAGCTACAGAAATATATCAAAATCATTATAAACATAGGCAGTACACCACGCAAGTGTACAAAGCTTGGCTGTCATTTGACAGTTGCTGTTATGGCTAAAACAAAGCTTAAGGTAGGGCAAGATAAGCCCAGAAAAATCAAGCTCAGTGAGTCTTCATGCTAAGGCCTTGCAGAGTTAATGCAAGTTACTAGCAATGACAATACTGTGTTTACGTGGTTACAGGGCTATACCGGTAGCTAGGTCACTCTCCAGGGAAGGGGTAATGTCATCTTGAAACTCCTTAGGTATCAGATAAAATAAAACTCAGGCCTTCCAAATCCCCAGGAGAATATTCTTAACAGCATGATATAAAATACCAGCTCTACTTAAGAGTTTCCTCCCACTGCACAGTGGCAGCTACTTGACTGAATGCCGTTGGTGTGTTAGGTGACTTGAGCTTTAGGCAAACGGGTGGAATTTAGGTGACCCAAAGCTGCATTCAGATGGCTGTTTAGCTTAGCAGGACACAGGAGGCTCCAGCCACACTCAGACATTGAGGAAACTTTAAAACTGAAAAGGAATATATGCTAATAAGTTTTTAGCTTCTTCAAGATGAGTCAGTTGGTAGAGCATCAGCTTTTTGGATTACCTTCTTACATACAGGTTCTATTTCAAGCATGAAAACCAGCTCTCTAAATTTAGTGTCAAGGTACACAAATTAGGAAGCTGATTTCCCTCAGCTCCTCGTGTAGAAAAGACACAGACAGACTCCTTCGGAGGGTAATTTTGATCATAAGAGCTCCTACTTAATTACCATCCAAACACAGCTAAAAAGAAAATACCACAAACTTTTGCTTTATTTATTTATTTATCAAGAAGAACATATAAAAGTGACCACAAAATGGGATAAAAATACTTAAACATTTTGAAGGAAAACAAAAAAGGTAAGTCAGACAAAAATCACCTAGTAATTGGGAAGGAACTTTCATTTCCCATCCTTCAACATGCCGTGTAAAACAGTATCCTAAAGCAGCGAGAATAAGTACTGGATGCAATTATAGCTTCAGTATCTATCTTTCTTTTCTTCAGCCTATTCAAAGCACTAAATGCCTGTGTCTTCCAGGTAGTGAAGTGCATATTCCTTAGTACAGGGACAAATTCAGCTAAAGAAGGGAAAGAATTGAAGAAAGAAAAAACCCAAAACAAAAAACCCCAAATAACACAGCTGCTTAGTCTTCAGTGAAGTATGCCTCCAGTCCCTCCAGTTCTGCATCAGTTGCTGTATTTGAAGAGGTGGGAGTAGAATTTGAATTCATGCTTTCCTGACTATTACTTTTCTGTTGAGAGTTTCCTGAATTACCTAGTTCCTTCTTCAGTTCTCTACCACCACTTAATAGCCTTTGACTCTCTGTAAAATACTGATTAGGATGATTCAAAGAAAACCCAATGTCATCAACCTGCACATAAAAGTAAAGGAACAGAGAGTTATTATAGTTATTTCAAAAAGTCATCTTTTTCACATTCAAGAACAAATTAATTAGCAATTTAATACGTTCCGATTTTGTTGAAGAAAAAGGCATCAGTTTGTAAATACTATCCCAGTAAATATTAGCACGACACAGACTTGCTTTCATCACAAAATTTCTTCCTTCATGTTAGAAATAAAATGACTGCTTTGGCATATTCAAACAATATTTCACACTGTCTTGCTGTAGTAAAGAAAAAAACCTTCCCCAAACATATAAAACAATATAAGTAAAATGGCATACCTTTACAGATATAGGACAATTGCACCTACACCTTAAAACAGCATTTCCCTACCCAAAAGAGGGACTGAGACAAGCCTACAGTGCAAACAGCAGCAGAGTAGAGAATACTGCTAAAAGTTATAACAACTGCACAATATCTAGATCTTAAGTATCAGTGTGAAACTGAATGGAAACAGGTAGCTTCACCTCTTTCCCTGTTTTCTCCAGTAGCCACAAATGCAATATTTACAAGGCAGCAGGCTAAGACAGAAGCCCAATAGATCAAGTTTATCTCTGCTCCATCAGTGCCAACATCAGCATCCTGAAACTAGATGCACAACCAATACCAAAGAACATTTAGTCTTCAGTGGAAAAGAATACAGAAAACTAGCATAAGGTGCAGCATATTTTTATTGCTCCTTTCTACTTAGCAGACACATTCTTTCAGATCCGTAACTGTTTGATAAATGAACATTTAATTGATGTTCATCAAATATTTCAAATCAACAAAGCTTTCAGTTTTAAAAGTAAGCTATTCTGACATATTCGCCACAAATCTCAGTTATAACCTTTGTATCTCTTTTCGGGGGCCCTGAAGTTGGAAATGCTTACTTTAAAAGGTGCTTCCATCTTATATTCAGGCAATCTGTACCTTTTATCTGCCCATCAGTTCATGCAAATACTAAGAACTTCTTGAGAAAAATACTGCTCTTAAATAATGTTGGAAACTTTCCCAAACCTGGCATACAATAAACCAAGGAAGACTAAGAGCCATACACTGGTAATTTTCTGCTCCCACTATCTTCCCTTTTTCCCAGAGGGCTGGGGCCAGTTCAAGCATAACAGGCAACTCTGCACACAACGGCATCTCATGAGGACATGTACTGTGGCTGAATTAACATGCCAAAAACCATCAGTTTAAATTTCACCCACTTGTAAAAAATCATAAAGCAGAGAATCAATGTGCATTTTAAATGGAATCCTGATTCAATGCATTACCACCACCTAGCTTAGCTCCATCAGAAAATGGCGACGCATATAACAAAATCTAATTCAGACATGAAGATGACATTAGCAACTGTAGTAAGTGACCTTGCTTGAAAAATCTGAAAAATAAGTGACAGGCCTAGCACACTAATTTGGCACTCAGAATAAAAGGCACAAAGCAAAAAAAAACCAAAAAAAACTGAAGCCATCACTGAATTTCATTTCAGTCTTATCTGGATGAGTTTCATCCAGCCAGCTTTCATCCATGCACCAATTTCCATTATGTGGGAACTAAATTACTTCTTTACACCAAAAAGGCTTAAAAAGAAGTGATACAGTGAAAAGCTGGCTTTCCTAGAAGCAGCTTGTAATTAATTCTATTTTTTTTACCTTAAAATCTCTGTTTTCTTCAGACCAATTTAAGATTCACTTTGTAACTCTTAATTTTGTTCTAAACTCTTCTCTCTGCAACAAATTGGAATAAGCTGTAGAAGCAGCTCATTGTATGAATGGAGCGTGTTTTCAGAGGTGATTGACAGTATCTGGCTAAAAGCTATTTACAGGTTGTTAGTTAAAATTGTAGTATGACTCCGTGTACCCTATTTTAATTAAAAGAATTCTGCCCATTCATTTTATCACCTTTTTTTGAGAGCCTAAAGAGAGAAAGGGGAAGTTTTGTTCACCATCATCAGCTTCATTTGTGATATAGTGATACATAAACAATTCTGTGTAATTTTCAACAAGGTTCTCTGAATAAAAATAGTCCCAGTAATGAGGAATGCCTTTGATGGTCACAATAGCGTCAAGATTTTATTTTACTTCAGTTGATAGAATTGGATGGCAACTCAGAATAGAGTTTCTTTCTGGCTGGAAATACACAAGAAATTTGATGACAAAAATGGAGGTGAAGCATACACAAATTTCCTGGCTTTTTCATGTTAGAGTGCTCATGTTACCTTATGTAAGTTTTACAATGCTTTTAGGTAATACAGATCAAAGCATAACAATTTCGAAAGCTGCATCATTAACTTAGCTGTAAGTTACCTGAAACTTACTACCAGAAATAGAGAAACTGGATTTCTCTAACAGCTTTATCCATTCACACCTGTAAATCCATCTGGAATCCACTACGCCCAAAGAAAAATGTATTTTCTGTGCAGTCAAAAATTTAAGCTTGTAACATGTATTCATCCGAGTGAAAAGGCTTGTCACTTCGAACAGAACTGTTTATTCATCTAGTAGATGATACTAACACAAGACTTTTTTGGGATTCAACACATTTTGTACATACTGGCCTTCATACAAACTCTGGTTTTGTATTTCTGCTACAGCAAATACTGTTTTGAAAAACCTGAAGCAACCATTTTGTAGCTATAGTATCTTTGGGGTTTAACCAAGAACTTTCAAAATGACAGCTGATAATGCTACAGCTGATATTACAGAAAAAC
>VYZW01006683.1:0-16093 GCA_013401315.1 Balaeniceps rex
AGTTTTCATACCTTCTTCTATGGAATCACAGATTCTAAGATTCACAAGATTCTCTCAATCTGCAACTTAATATGTTTTATCTGTGTGATCAAGTTCTTAGTCTTTTCCGTCATTGTAATTATTTAGGTCTCAAACTGTAAGTTACAAAGGATGTCATTGTCTTTTACCAAGCACCTTTATGCTTGGAGTATAAAGCTGTTTCTTGTAATTAGGCAAAATTCTCATATTTATCAAATTCTTTACCAAGCGTATCAGTTCCGTGTGAGATCATTTGTATTTTCCCATTACTCTGTTTCTTTTGCAAGCCAGAAATCTCTCTCCTTATGGTAGGAAAAAAAAGAACCTAAAATCTTGCAGTACTTCCCTGAATACCGGAAATAATATACTGGTGTTTCTTACAGATCCTCACCCATGCACAGTTTTCCTACATCCTCCAAGAGTTTCCATGGTATTTTTTCTCCCTTCAATACCTTATGTTGCCCTTTCTACTTATTGGGTGTTTAACTGTTTTGTGACTTCACTATCTGGCCAGCACTTCATTCTGATGACCAACAGGTAAACCAGAAGAGACAGTTACTGCATCCTTTCCTACCAAGATGACACTAATTTGGGTTTCTCTTTACTCTGCTGACTATATTTACAATGCTTCTCAGAATTTTGAGATCACTATTACTCCATCAGATTTGTCCTATGAATGGTCAAAGAGTTCATTAATTATTGGGAAAGGAACAGAACATTGCCACAGACAGAATACAGACACTTAAGTGCTATTTTTCATACTCTAGAAAGTAATCTACCTACTCGTGTTGAACAAAAAAAAAACCAAAAGCACAATACACAACATATGATACTTTTTTGTATTAAAAATTCTATTTCATAATTACATATTGGAAAATAAAGTGCTTTTTGCAGGCATCTGAGAGTTATTAAGTGATAGTCAAGGGTTGTCACTCAATAAGATTATATGAAAGGAACAGATGCATAGACTCATTCAGGTTGGAAGGGATGTCAGGAGATCTCTAGTCCAACCTCTTGTTCAGAGATCTGAGGTCAGACCAGGTGGCCCAGGGCTGTATCCAGTCTGGTCTAGAAAACTTCTAAGGATAGAGAGAGACTGCATAACCTCCCTGGACAGCCTGATTGTGCTCTTGGTGAATTTTTGGCAGTAAATTCCCCCTCCTTCTCCCTCCCAAGATGTCTCTTATCCAGGCTGAACAAGCCCAGCTCACTTTACCTCTTTTCACAGGGAAAGTGCTCCAGTCCCTGCCCATCATGAAGGCCCTCTGCTGAACTTGTTCCAGTTTATTAAAATCTGTCTTGTGTTGGGAAGCCCCAAATGGGACACAGTAATCCAGATGCAGCCTGAAAAGTGTTGAATAGAGGGGACTAATCACTTTCCCTGATCTTCTGGCTATGCTTTGATCACAACGTTACTGCAGGAAAAAAGTCATGTAGCTATTGAGAGGCTTTGGTGTCCCCAGGCATTAGTGAAGTTGGGAGGAAAGGGCATAGCAACCTGGTAGCCTGCCTGTGGGCCTGCTGAGTAGGTTTTCCTTTTCCACAAGGCCCTGTAGACATGGATTGCATTGTGCTCTCTGTGTCTTTGCGGCTTTCATCCCCACAGAAACACAAGAATGTTAGTCCAAGCGCCTTAAACAAAAATGAGTAGGGTTTAGCAGTCAAAGACAGTGTTTGAGATTATTCTATTTTACTAGATGTTTCCCTTTTCTGATCCAGAAGTTTCCTATGCACCTTTAATTACATCCATAGTAACACTCAATAAAACATACTCTGTTCTCTGAATACACATTAGAGTGCACTGTGGGGGTAGATTTGCTCTCTATCCACACAGTGACTCTGGAGATCTATGATGTAATTATTGGTTTGTGTTTGAAATACTGTGAGAGCTGTGAGTAACATTTGCATAGCAGGTGGCCATAAAGTGCATGCCCCAAGGAGTGCCATGGTGGGTATTAGAGAATGAAATACCTATTTGGATAGTCTTGGAGGATTGCATAAAATGGTCAGGAAAAAAACTGTGGTTCAATCTTGTCCGTAATATTTACTGGAAAAGGTCTCTGGTGTGAGGAGTTGCCATCCAAAATGTTTCTGGAGTTGTCTCTTCTAGTTAGCATGAGACTAAACTTTTCCAGGGAGCATGTGAGCAGGCTTGGACTTCCTTCCTGGCTCTGCTCCAACAGTAGTATGGATGTTGCTTAAAGCTCTGATTATGACTAGGGATTACCCTTTTCTGAGTGGCCAAGCACACAGATCTAGGTTCAACAGAGTGACTTAGACTTTATAATGATCAGTCCTGTAAGCCTCCAAATTAGGTAGTAGCTGTAGCACAGAAAATTACCTGAATTCCCTGTGCTTTGTAGCAGAGAAGCAGGCTTCTGTACTGACTTTTAGTTAGCTATGTATCAGGGTGCCAAAACCCAGACATCCCAGAAAAAATCTGAGAAGATGTCTCTGAAACCTTGTCTTTTGCAAGAATTTACACTAATGTTTAGGTCTGAGGTTTAAAGGCAATTCCTACAGTTTTTGGGAGTGTTTGCTGTACTGCAAGTTTTTCTCTGTGTAGGCAGGAATATGAAATTTCCAGGTTTAGAGAGAACACAAAGGAAAGTGCAAGGTTAGCAAGACTAGCAGTTTGTTTTGCAAAGAGAGTCCTGTTTCTATTTCCTGGATTCTTCAGCTTTACTTTGAATAGAATGCTGGGACAAGACACAGAACCTCTGCCTGCTGCTTTCCCAGCTGTGTATAATAAAACAGGAATACACCTGTAATGTAAGTTTTCAGTTCTTTACCACCTTGTGTTCTTCAGAGTCATGTAGAAAATGGTAGTATGGCACAGTGCACTATGAGGAATTCAATACTAAATCTTTTTTCCATCATCAGCTTGCAAGGGGGTTTTGCGATTTTGGCTTTTTTCCCCCCAAATATTAAAAATAGCTTAGCATACACTTTTTAACAGTTTTATAAAAAGGATGTTGATTTACCTTTCACAGTTGCACAATTAAATGCTTTATGTGTTCTTTTTTTCTCTACAACTAGATAACGTTGCTATGGCATTCTCTATATTTAGAACTGGAAATATATATAATCAGAGTCTTTGTTGTTTTACATACAGCAGTCTCAAAATTAATCTGCTCTTGAACGCTTTGTTTCTCCTATAAAATGCTTTTGGAGGAGGCTTTTCACACGCCTTTCAAAATTTACTGAACAAAGTGGCAAAATAAAGCCAATCATTTTTCTGTTAAACTTAACATACATACCCTTGAGAACGTTCTCAAATATTACATGAAGGGATATTAATCCATTTCGTTGTATGCAATATGTGTTTCCACATTTGTAACATGTCTCTTTCACTGCACACAACAAAACAGCTTCAAGAAACTAATAGCTCTGATTTTTTCAGTCTCAGATAAAATGCATATAAAACTTAACAAGGAAGCAAGCAGTTTCTAAGTGTTGATGACTGAAAACTATAGTCTGAAATTTTGGAACTTTTGAGTAAATAAAGTGACTTTTTTTTGTATAGGTTGTAGTCCAACTTTAAATGTAGACATACTTTTATAGATTTATTGATTCCTTAATTCTTTGAATCCTTTAATAGGTGTAAACAACAAGAATTCTAAAAGTGCTGCACAGAGTTTGAAATGAGCAACTGCTTTTAGGTGAAAACTGGTTTGTTGCCAGTGTGTTCTTATCAGTTCAGGTATGAGATTAAAAAAAAAAAAAAGAGGAAGCAACATAGTTCTATAAGAGATGTGTGAACTTTCTAAAATCAAACTCATTGGTTAACAGTTGCATAATAAACAAAAAATAGACGACTGGAGGAAATTAGGAATATTTTGCCGAAGAATTCTACAAGTACTGCTCTTTGAGTGAAAAATGTTTTGAGACAATGGTTTAATACAACAGTGGCTGTGTACTCATGAAGAGATACTAGAGAGAACTGCCATTCAACTTTGTATCGATGCATTGTGCATGAAAAAGGGACATAATCTGACAAAATTGAATATCAAAAGTTACTAGCTTTTAAATTACTGCAATTTAGGCCCTCTTCTTCCAACTATGTTCTTGTCTTTTTTTTCAAAATAATTATATATATAATCCAGATTCATCTAAAAAAATGATATAAAAAGCAAAAATGAGGTATGTCACTTCTACTTTATTTTCATGTCATATGATTTTTCTTATTGAGACATGATTTATTTAAACAATGCGGAAAGCACCTTAAAATTTCTTTGTTTCCAGCTCAAGTATGTTTCTTGTTCTTTCATTAATGTCATCTGCAAACTTGCTGAGGGTACACTTGATCCCCTAGTCCAGGTCACTGATAAAGATATTAAACAAAACTGGCCCCAACACTGAGCCCTGGGGAACACCACTCGTGACCGGCCTCCAACTGGATTTAAGTCCATTCACCACCACCCTTTGGGCCCGGCCACCCAGCCAGTTTTTAACCCAGCAAAGAGTATGCCTGTCCAGGCCATGGGCAGCCAGTTTCTCCAGGAGAATGCTGTGGGAGATGGTGTCAAAGGCTTTACTGAAGTCTAGGTAGACAACATCCACAGCCTTTCCTTCATCCACTAAGCAGGTCACTTTGTCATAGAAGGAGACCAGGCTAGTCAAGCAGGATCTGCCCTTCATAAACCCATGTTGACTGGGCCTGATCTTCTGATTGTCCTGGACGTGCTGTGTGATGGCAATCAAGATGAACTTCTCCATGACCTTCTCCGGCACCGAGGTCAGACTGATGGACCTGTAGTTCCCCGGATCCTCCTTCCAGCCCTTCTTGTAAATGGGCTTCACATTTGCCAACCTCCAGTCAAGTGGTACTTCCCCAGTCAGCCAGGACTGCTGGTATCTATGGAAATGGGCTTGGTGAGCACTTCCGCCAGGTCCCTCAGTACCCTTGGGTGGATCCCATCTGGCCCCGTAGACTTGTGTATGTCTAATTGGCCGAGCAGGTCACTAACCATTTCCTCTTGGATCATGGGAGCTTCGTTTTGCTCCCTGTCCCTGTCTTCTAGCTCAGGGGCCTGGGTACCCTGAGAACAACTGGTCTGACTATTAAAGACTGAGGCAAAGAAGGCATTAAGTACCTCAGCCTTTTCCTCATCCTTGGTGGCAATGTTCCCCCCTGCATCCAATAAAAGACGGACATTCTCCTTGGCTCTCTTTTTGTTGTTAATGTATTTGAAGAAACATTTTTTATTGTCTCTTACAGCAGTGGCCAGATTGAGTTCTAGCTGGGCTTTTGCCTTTCTAACTTCCTCTCTGCATGACCTAACGAGGTCCCTGTACTCTTCTTGAGTTGCCTGCCCCTTCTTCCAAAGGTGGTAAACTCTCCTTTTTTTCCTGAGCCTCAGCAAGAGCTCCTTGTTCAGCCAGGCTAGTCGCCTTCCCCGCCGGCTGGTCTTTTGGCACATGGGGACAGCCTGCTCCTGCGCCTTTAAGACTTCCTTCTTGAAGAATGCCCAGCCTTCATGGACCCCTCTGCTTTTCAGGGCTGTCTCCCAAGGGACCCTCTCAACCAGTGTCCTGAACATGCCAAAGAAGGGCAACAAAGCTGGTGAAGGGTCTAGAGCACAAGTCTTATGACGAGTGGCTAAGGGAACTGGGGTTGTTTAGCCTGGAGAAGAGGAGGCTGAGGGGAGACCTTATCGCCCTCTACAACTACCTGAAAGGAGGTTGCAGCAAGGTGGGTGTTGGTCTCTTCTCCCAAGTAGCAAGTGATAGGACGAGAGGAAATGGTCTCAAGTTGTGCCAGGGAAGGTTTAGATTGGATATTAGGAAAAACTTCTTCACAGAGAGGGTTGTCAAATATTGGAACAGGCTGCCCAGGGAAGTGGTGGAGTCACCGTCCCTGGAGGTATTTAAAAGGCAGGTAGATGAGGTGCTTAAGGACATGGTTTAGTAGTGGACAGGTACGGTTGGACTTGATGATCTTAAAGGTCTTTTCCAACCAAATGATTCTATGATTCTATGATTCTATGATTAAGTACATGCAATTGTGTGAACAACAGCATTTATATATAAATGAAAAAATTACACTGTAATCCTCAAATCTATGAGAATTCTCCTCTCTTCTGCAGGCACCAGCTTAAGAAAAATATTCTCAAATAAGGAAAGGTTTCTGAAATCAAATACTTCTTGAAATTCAGGTTTGACTTTGATCAAAGCAAGATTTAGAGCTCTATTTTCTGTCTTTTTATTAAACTTTGGAAATGTGTTTAAATCATGAAAGTTAGATTTCTAGAAAAGAAAAAGAATAAAAGCCAGAGCTTTGACATAAAAATCTATGAGGGACCAATATTATGAAATCTTGACTTGCAACAGCAAAATGTAAAGTGTTGTCTGCTCTCTCTTCTCATCTCAGTAAAAACTTTGGTTTCTGATAGACAAAATATATTTTGAAGGGGAAAAAAGTATTTATAGCAAAGAAAGAAAAGTAAAATGCATAGAGTGCAGTAGATGTGAGGAGAAAGCCAATGATTTAAGGTTTCTTTTGTTGGTTTTTTTTTTAATCTTCTTGCTTATTAGTCTGACAAAAATCTTAATGTTGTCCCACTCATAGAAGTTCATGACCAATCAAATCAACAGCCTTCTGGAGAAGTAGGATATTGCTGCGTTGTCTCTCAGATTGCTCAGATCCTTACTACTTTGACTCAAAATCTAGCAATTCCTTTCCAGATTTTCAGCAAGATATTTTCACTTTTCCAGTCAAAATCGTAATGTTTTGTAGCTACTCCACGCATCTTTAACTTCCATGTGAGGAACAAGAGGACAATAAATCAAGCACACACGCTATATGTAAAATACTGTGTACAGCTTAAAAATGCATCTATTACAGGTAAAGTCATGACTTTTCACATCAAATTCATAAACTAAGTGATAACCGTTCTAAACTATTTGTATGACATCTTTCTTTATATTTATCTGTTACGTAAGTAAAATACCATATTGAGTGTCCTGACTGACCTTCTGGTGAAGGACAGGTATAACTTGGGCTTATGCATCTTTTAGGCAATGCGAGCTGAGCTACAACATGAGGGGGTATCCAAGAGTCACACCCAATAGACTTTCTAATTTCTTTCAAAGCTTTCTTTCTCGCAGTCAGTGCAAGCTTGAAATAATCTTATAGCTTCTGTCTCCAGTTTAGTCTACACACCATTATTATTTCCTCTTCACCAGCCCTCTTCACCTTTCTCCCTCTCTTTCAGATGGTAAATTGCCTTCTCATATCATTAGAAAACAAACAAAACGCTACTGCAGCTTAAGCAGAATTTAGGTAATCTTGATCCTTATGTTAGTTCATTACACCTTAGGGCACAGTTAACTAGATGAATGATGGAGGAATGGTATGATTTTCCAAAGCACTCCATGTGGGCCTAAATCTTTACCTGACCCATATACAGTCCTGATTGACCACAGTGGAAAGAGGGTCAAATTAACACTAGAATTTCACATGTCTTTAATATCTCAATCCTATACACCTTAAAACAACAGAAATTTGCTATTGTTTCTGATGGAACTGATATCAGGACATCAGTGAAAATTGTCTTTTTTCCACAAAATTACCACTGAGATGATAGAGTAAACCCAAGTTCTAACACACAGAGCACTTTTACATGGATAGCCTACTCTATAAAGAGGGTTAAAACGGCAGATTCTTAACTATACATATATTTCAGCAAGACTGCACTGATAGATCAGTTCTCGTCTAAATCTGTACTTAATCATAAATGTCTTAGCCTGCAAATAACATTTTGTTTAACACAGCATTTACCAAAGAAATAATTCATGTCTTCTAATCCTGCTGTTATACTTCTCTTGGTTTTCTTGTGGAGACTTCAACATAAATAATGAGATTCTTATCTTATATTGGTCATGATTAATTGAAGACCAAATATTATAGATTAACCAACACCTCATTTATTTTGTAGTATTGCTTCAAATTATGAAAGCAAATGCTCCATTTATTGTCTATGTCTTGGGAATAAAACTTCCAAGGAAAGGCAAATACACATACACACATGCAAACTTGAATCATGCTGAAATTATATTACAGATACAATTTACAATTATTGTAACCACAGTGGTGTATTTGGAGTATCTCAGTAAAATTAAAAATAAATTAGTAATCGTAAGGCACTAATGTTCCTATTCCAAACCAAGTCCAAGAAAAAAATCTCATATAGCTTCTACTAAAAATATATGACACACTGTCTTTCTCTAAATGCCTGCTTGTCTGCATTTTCATACAGAAAGGAATGTAATTCACAAAACATGTTTGCAGAAACCTTTCAAAATCTCTGTGTCCTCCTAGGTTTCTGATTTTTTCAATATGACAACAATAATTTAACAGAACCGTGAGTAAAAATAAAATAAAAAAAACAACTATTGTTACTATTTCCTTGTTTCATTGATTTAGATTATACTACTTTTCCTGGTTCTTTCTGACAAGAATTTTTTCCCCAGTTTAGCAATTCATTTTAATTGCCATTTTAATTGATCACTTTACCTGTATATATTCCTTCTAGTTAGCCACAAGTTCGAACACAATAGCTTTCCAAAAAGCTGTTAGATAGTCTGTCTTCCATGGTCCTAAGCATACACTGACATTTTTAACGGCTGATCTTCACAACCTTTTGCAATTCCTGTTACAACCTCTTCTCTACACATAATTCTACAATATTGGTCCCAAATGTAAAGTAAAAAAGTAATTCTTCTTCTGCAAGGATGCTCAGTGGTCTTTTGTCCTTCTTGAATGTGCCCCTACCTTACTAAACTTTACTACTTCCATAGCTGAATTTCCTTGTTTTCTCATTAGTTGCTTGGAGCTAAAAATTAAAATCCTTTCCTATTCTGTATCCTTTTTAAATTTCTTTCCTTATCCAATTGTTAGAAGTAATTAATGTGCCCAAGTAGTTGCAGCATATACATTGTTGATGTTCATTGTTATTGATTCCTGCATAAAGCTTATTCAGTATTTTACTGTGGTTTCAGTACTATACACTCATTGTGTGACACTTCCCAGCATTGCAATATCACAAGCAATCCCAATGATTTAAAGAGGCATTCTAATTTGCTGCCTGGAAATTATCTTATGATGCTAACATAAGTGTTTAAAATCTATCCAAACCTGCAAGCATAATGATAATTCATCCCTCTTTTCTTCGGTAGATCAAAAATATTTGCTTCATCAGTGGTGGGTTGACCCTGGCTGGATGGCAATTAGCTGCCAAAACTGCTCTATCACTCCCTTCTCAACTGGACAGGGGAGGGGAGAGAAAAGATAATGAAAAGGTCATGGGTCAAGATAAGGACAGGGACAGATCACTCAGCAATTACCATCACAGGCAAAACAGACGCGACTTGGGGAAAAATCAGTTTAATTTATTACCAATAAAAACTGAGTAGGGTAATAAGAAATAAAACCAAATCTTACAACACCTTCCCCCCACTCCTCCCTTCTTCCCTGGCTCAACTTCACTCTCGATTTTCTCTACCTGCTCCCCTCAAGTGTCACAGGGGGACGAGGAATGGGGGTTGTGGTCAGTTCATCACACATCGTCTCTGCCGCTCCTTCCTCCTCAAGTGGAGGACTCTTCACACTCTTCCCTTCTTCCCTTGCTCCAGCGTGGGGTCCCTCCCAGGGGAGACAATCCTCCATGAACTTCTCCAATGTGAGTCCTTCCCATGGGCTACAGTTCTTCAGGAACTGCTCCAGCGTGGGTCCCTTCCATGGGTGCAGTCCTTCAGGAGCAGACTGCTCTAGCGTGGGTCCCCATGGGGTCACAAGTCCTGCCAGCAAACTTGCTCCAGCATAGGCTTCTGTCTCCGCAGGTCCACAGGTCCACAGGTCCTGCCAGGAGCCTGCTCCAGCATGGGCTTCCCACGGGGTCACAGCTTCCTTCGGGCACATCCACCTGCTCTGGCATGGGGTCCTCCACAAGCTGCAGGAGGACAGCCTGCCTCACCATGGTCTTCACCAGGGGCTGCAGGGGAATCTCTGCTTCGGCGCCTGAAACCCCTCCTCCCCCTCCTTCTTCACTGACCTTGGTGTCTGCATAGTTGCTCCTCTCACATATTCTCACTCTTCACTCCAGCTGCAGTTTATGCCGAGTTGTTTCCCCACCACCACCCCCTTCGTAAATAAGTTATCCCAGAGGCGCTACCACCATCGCTGATGGGCTCGACCTTGGCCAGTAGTGGGTCTGTCTTGGAGCCAGCTGGCATTGGCTTTCTCGGAGATAGGGGAAGCTTCTAGCAGCTTCTCACAGAAGCCACCCCTATAGCCCCCCCCACTACCAAAACCTTGCCATGCAAACCCAATACATCATCCTTGGGCCAGCTAAATTTCTTTAATTGACCGGAAAAAGAAATTAACAGAAACAAAGAATTCCATCTGACAATTGCTCCTGCTGTTTGTATTTCATGTTTTAGTCATAAGCACATGAAGAAACACCTGTAAGGGGATTTGGTAATGTGAAAACTCTTTTGTGTCTGTATGTCAATGTAGTGAGTAGGAAATGAATAATTGCCAAGGAATAAGAAGAGGAAAGAGAAAAATTTTGTGTACGGTGGGATGACAAGTGTAAACAATGAAAGGATCCTGGCTAGGGTATGGTTTTGGTTTTATTGAGTTGGGTGGTTATGCAGATAATTTTCTTTCTGATAGAAAGCTATCTGTTTATTTAAGGAACAAAGCAAGTAGTGTGCTTGTTCTTCCTGGTGGTGGAAAGTTTCTTTTAGGCAGAGGAATGTTTTAAACGAAGGATGCTGTATTATTTATTCAGGATGCTAAATGCTTAGTAACTTTATGCCAGAAATTGCTAAATTATAGTCTTGAAACCAGGGTAATTTAAATTATAACTCTTCCTCATGATACACATTTTGGCATATGTAATTCACAATGTATCCCACAAACAATCTTTATATATCTTGATTTAAAGTAGCAAAAGAACTCCCTTATTGAGTAATTGTAGAGCAAAGAATTAAAGAAGCTGTAAAATATGTGGAGCCATATTCCCTGTACGGACTGAGCAAAACTGGCTGCAAAACTGGCTGTAAAGAGGGCAGGATGGCTGAAACCATCATGGTTCTCCAGATATTACAAGGAAAGGGGTAGGATAGGAAATGACAAACATATTGGGCAGTGGAATAAAATTTTTAAAATTCACATAGTGACTTAAGTTATAAATCTAAAGATGTGTAAATTCTTTATTAGTTCAGTTCCTCTTGTTCCTCTTACAAATTGTAAAAGTTATAATAAGTGTTTATGTATCGACTGGATAAGTGGACAGAGAGGTGGATTGAAAACTGGCTGAACTGCCAGGCTCCAAGGATTGAGATCAACACAAAGTGCAGCTGGAGGCCAGTCACTCATTGTGTACCCCAGGGGTTAAGACCAAGGCCAATACTGTTTAACATCTTTGTTAATGAGCTGGATAATTGGACAGAGTGCACTCTCATCAAGTTCATAGATGATAGAAAATGGGGAGTAGGGAGTGTGGCTGATTCATTAGAAGATCTTGCTGCCATTCAGAGGGACCCGGACAGGCTGGAGAATTGGATAGAGGAATTTCAAGAAGTTCAACAAAGGGAAATTCCCAGTTCTGCACCTGGGGAGGAATAACCAAATGCACCAGTACAGGCTAGGAGGCTGACCTCGGCGTCCTGGTGGAAACCAAGTTGAACATGAGCCATCAATGTGCCCTTGTAGCAAAGGCCACCAGCATTCTGGGATGCAACAGGCAGAGTGTTTCCAGCAAGTCAACAGAGGAGATCCTTCCCCTCTGCTCATCACTGTTGAAACACATCTGGAGCGCTGTGTCCAGTGTTGGGCTCCTCAGTACAAGGACATGCTGGAGCAAGTTCAGCCAAGGGCTATGAGGGTGATGATGGGACTGGAGCAGCTGCTGTACAAGGAGAGGCTGAGAGAGCTGGGACTGTTCAGCCTGGAAAACAAAGGGCTCAAAGGGTCTTGACAATGTGTATAAATACTTGATGGGGGCCAGGAAGGAAATGGGGCCAGCCTCTTCTCAGTGGTGCCCGATGATAGGACAAGAGGCAATGGGCACAAACTGAAATACAGGAACTTCTATCTGAACATGAAAACCCACTTTTTCACTGTGAGGTACTGTGTTTTTTACTGTGAGGTTTTTCAAACACTGGAACAGATTGCCAGGAGAGGTTGTGGAGTCTCCTTTCTTGGAGATACTCAAAGCCTGACTGGACAACGTGCTGTGCAACCTGCTCTGGTGCACACTGTTTTGAGCCTGGGGATACAACGAGATGGTCTCCAGACGACCAGCTAGCAGAGGTCCCTGCCAACTTCAACTATTCTGAGATTGTGTGATTCTGTCATTTGAATACTTATGCATGTATTCCTTGGAAATAGTGTGGAATGTCATTGTTATTTAGGGACACTTACTTTAATGTGAAAGCTTTTTTGTATTATTGAATTTCTTCATCCTTTGTGAGGAACCTTTGACTAGCAAACTGAAGCAATGTTAGTCATATAAAAACTGCAGTATTTTTAGATCACTTTTCATTGTCTATTCAAATCTTGATTGTTCTAATAGATTTTCTTTCCCTCTAGATTTATGGAAGGCCATCTGTGGAGGAGCAATAATCTACTCCTTTAATTCTGGAAATCAAATTACTCTTCTTTGTTCTGAATAACAATGTTATTGAGACACTGTATAATTGAAAAATGTTTGGTGTTTCAGTTAACCCTGGCCTTGCAGCATGCACTCTTGAAACAGTGATTTATTTTCAAGAATCCCAGAGTCACTAGACTAGGCAAACTTCCTGCATCTGGTTACCAAGATAAATAACATGATATGATATATTTAGAAAATTACAATATAATCCAGGAGAAATATAAATAGGAGGGGGATAATGCATTCTCTTGCTAGGAAATTATGGAACATGTAGGGTCACTGAAGAGAGAATTTGAGAGAAGGCAGGGAGATTTTTCTCATTCTCCCCCATGAATAAATCAATGTGCTGCAAGATAGAATATTTCTTCTGTAACTGGCACTGCACATTCATTGTTTATCTACATCTGTATTGTTACTATTGTAAATTCATACAATGTATATTTCAGAAAATTTAAGGTTGAACTGCAGTTTAGGTGAAGAATTTCTCAAAGAGACATAAGCATTTGATAGAACTGTTTACTACAGCAATAAAGCAGTAGGCTGGCATGTGTAGGAGGCTCCAGTGAATCCATGCCCCAAGTGCTTGAAAGCCAAATGTCTTTAAAAATGCTAAATTTGTGCAAACACCCCAGTTATTCAAAGCAGCTAAATACCTACTTTAATTCAACCTTGTGCTTATCAGGTTTGGTAAATTGGAATGGACTTATGCTTTTCTGAATCTGATCATAAGTTTTGTAATGTCTCTTCTGCACATATTTTAATTTTTTTCTTTAATAAAGAACATTTTGGAGAGTGCTAGTTTCACTATCTTTCCACCAAGGAAAACAGCTCCCAGCAGAAAGGCAGTAAAAAAATATTAAGAAACCAATTACAGTTCCCGAACCAGTTTTTTTTTTTTAACTTCCATTTTAATGCTAATCTTTTCTATCTAGATGCTTTTTTCTTATCTCTAGCTGCCCGTTCAGCAGCTGTTGGTAGCCTAACTGTCACTTCATATTCACTTTTTGATGAGAAACTTAATTTTGAATATTCACCAGTTCCATCTAAATGTTTACATAATAGCTTGCTACTAATTAAATTCCCCTCTCTTGGACTCTGCACTCTGACAGTCTCTCTTCTTTTCACTTTCCCCTTGGTTGTCTCTTCCGATATTCTCTGTCTTGGCTGTATGCCTGGAATATATTTTCTGCTCAGATAGAACCTATCTCCAGACTCCCCAAAGCACTGTGGGACAGGATATGATTCCTCCATTTTTTTCCCAGTTAAAATCGTTGGTATGGAATGTGCTCAAACATACTCATAGCTTCACAGTCCACCCATTGACTTTGCAGCTTTGTCCTCTTCTGTTCATCTCTATCTCTACAAAAAGCTCTTCAACAGTGGTCTTACCTTTATAAATAAGCATGCTGAACTATGTGCAAATTATTTTTAATCCCCTATAAAGTTTACTCAATTTGCAAGCTCTTTCTGGTGAGGAATATCCTTTACAGCACAATGCAAAAGCATCTAAGTGATTTGAAATATATGTGAATAATAACTAACAAACTTGATTATGACACTGTGAGGATGGAGAAGAATAATCTGTCTTCTGTTCCATTCTTATTGAAACTTCAAAAATATTTATTACCTTCTATAAATTGCAACTTTTAGTACTGCTCAAAAATGATTCAGCATTTCCCATTAATCAATTAAAAGACCATTCCCCTAGTTCTCCTATGCACTCGCTGATTTTCTCATCAGGAGAATAACTGGATTTGTCACCCCAAAAAGGAAAAGACCCAAGTTCTGCAAGCTCTCAGGAAACCATCACAACAGTGGTTCAGTATTAAGACACTGCTGTTTAGTTCTCCCTGCTACTATTCCCTGTGGCTTTCCCTTCAGAAGCCATGTTGCAGATGGCTTTTAGTGGGAATTATCTTCTCTGAGAGCAGATTGGGCCTAAATCTCTTGTAGGGCTGAAAATTACAGTACACTTTACAATTAGAGTGCCATAGCACACAACCTCCTCGTTAACTTTGGATGATAAAATTATTTTTACAAGTACCATACGCTTTTGAATACATTTTCAGGATTTTAATATTTAAAGAGCACTTCCACTCTGACACATTAACATACTTTGAATTAGAAACTCATACAAATTTCATTTACTCTTGTCTTGTCAAATTTTATCAACAGTTGTCTATTCTTTGCTGCATGAGAAAGAGAAAACTTACACATAAACATTTACACTATAACGTTGTACTTTTACACAAACATGTAAATTGTCCCTTAAATGTCTATGGACTCTCAGTAAAGACCTGAGTGGAATAGATTAGGGTAATCATCATTTAATTAATCTTGAGACAGAAATGTATTTAAGCACTGAAACTGTTCACAGTGAACTGCAATAAAATATTATAGCCTTAATTTCTTCTTTTTTTTTTTTTCCCCCTGTGCTGGAGGGTATTTAAAATTAGTCTTATGCAAGCATTTCTAAACTCTGTGCTTTAGCTTTGCTCTCATTCAAATCATGCTGATACTATCTGAAGTGGTATAGGAAATATGTGCCTTACTTTACAAATAATTCTCATGAAAAAAAGAATGAGAAATGAGAAAATCTCAATTTCGAGAGTAGAGATCCTTCTGTTAGTTCTGTAATAGGTTTTAAGAGCAACTGTTGTCCTCTACTTCTGTGGAAAGAGAAGATAATATTACAGGTAACCATTAATAGTAGGACTATTGGAGTAGGAAACATTTTGCAGTGCTCTTTCTGAGACGAAATTGGCAGCTTAGAGTACACGGCTAGCAAGGAAAACAAGTAAGAGATACTGGTGTAAAGGAGGTATTGTCTCCTCTGAGCTTAAAATACCAATGGCAAGGTCTTAGATGCCAAATTTCTCATCATATCCTTCCCTGTGTTTACTGTCTGTGCTTCAGCTTTGCTGATGCAGAAGACAAACATGAGCCATCATTTTGCCAGAAAGACTGAGTGTTCTGTGGGGAATCAAGGGAGCAGAAAAAATGCATTTAATATTTATTGTAAAGATAGTCATATCCTTCTTTAACATGGCTACCTAGTATTATTGTATCATCTTGCCTGCCTTCTAAGGCACCAGTCTAATTGAACTGGTGAATTTTCTTGGTCCTGGTGTGAGGCTGTTCAATACACAGTGCACAAGGAACTATGTTCTGAAGAGTGAAAATTTTCACAAATGTCACAACAATGCGCAAACAGAACAGCATACCATTTGGCTTATCGTTGCATAATATATGAAGTCCATCTTAAACTCACCAGTATAGAAATAGAAATAAAATGTGAAATCATATTTGGCTAGAGCATATGAGTTGAATGAAGAGCTGTTGATCCCTTTGAACGGTATGTAAAAGGGACTATGCATTGGTCACTTGTAATATACAATTTTCTCAAACTT
>VYZW01006683.1:20279-40010 GCA_013401315.1 Balaeniceps rex
GTTTTTGCACTGAGACTTGTATTTATATATATATATAAAAGAGTATTTAATTTTTTTTTTTGTCAGCATATACTAATATCAACCAAAACTGAAGAAAATATTTTCAGTGTCTATATCCTAAAACCTCCAACTCTTTTGCAGCTCAGTAATCAGCACAGTCACACAACAACAACCTGAGTCCTGTTCCCTACAAAAAAAATCATGGTTTTTACATGAAAGCATCAAGCAAGTAGGAAGAAGGTTTTGAAAGCTTTCACGCATTTATTGTTGTTTAGAAAGCCAGAAACTCATTAACAGATATTCATCACAGAAATACCACATTAACTAGTGAAGGACAAGGTGGCCTCACATGACATTTTCCACAAAATAAACGCTTGGTTTATTGACCAAGTATAATCCTTTGGGATGTTACTGCCAGTCAATTGAAACTTCAGGAATAATACAGTAGTTTAGTGCTGTTATATTACCCCAATAGTACTGTGGGAGATGACACAGTAAGTATCTCACTGATTTCAATGTTAGTGAAAATAATGGCACTTGAAGCACGTTTGTGTTGTGGGTTAACCCTGGTAGACAGCTAAGCACCAAACACCTCCTTACTCATGCCCTCACAGTGGGATCAAGGGGAGAATCAGAAGGGTGAAAGTGAAAAAACTCATGGGTTGAGATAAAGACAGTTTAATAGGTAAAGCAAAAGCTGCATGTGTAAGTAAAGCAAAATAAGGAATTCATTCACTAGTTCCCATTGGCAGCCAGGTGTTCAGCCATTTTCCAGGAAAGCAGGGCTCCATCACGCATAATGGTTTCTTGGGAAGACAAATGCCATCACTCCAAATTTCCCCCATTCCTCCTCCTTTCCCCAACTTTTATTGTTAAGCATGATGTCATATGGTCCGGGATACCCCTTTGGTCAGTTGGGGTCAGCTGTCCCGGCTGTGTCCTCTCCAAACTTCTTGTGCACCTCCAGCCTACTCACTGGCGGGGTGATTTGAGAAACAGAGAAGACTTTGGTGCTGTGTAAGCACTGCTCAGCAGTAACAAAAACATCCCTGTGATATCAACACTGTTTTGGTCACAAATCCAAAGTATGGAACCATGTGAGCAAATATGAAGAAAATTAACTCTATCCCAAAATTAACTCCATCTCAGCCAAAACCAGACAATTTGGCAGAGAAAACCATTTTTCCATTTCAGTGTTTGACATAATGCATCCTGTTAAAGGTCCAAAGCATAAGCTTGCTAGTTTTGGATTAATCATATTCTCATGTCTCAGGACTCTAAATCAATTATCTTAAATCAGAATCTTTGACCACTTCCTAAATGTATATGCTTCTTTTTCTGAATGTGTAGAATACCCATGGTGATATATAGATCTGAAGAGTTTTACTGTTATGAGGTACTCTGAATTATTTAAAAATACAAAAGGAGAGAAAAAATACCTAACAGATAAAGCTTCTACAAGCAAATTCATTACAATGCATAAAAAGATGGTTTTCATAGTGCAAAGAGGAAGTACTTAAAGTCATTATAGAAAGAAGTTTGAAAACACAAGTATGGGTTCATTTAGTAGATGAACCCGTTTACCTCTCTGCCTGTAGACTAAGTGAAAGTACATGGTGTCAGTGCAAGGAGCTTTTTTCCAGTTATATACAGCTAGCTGGCACTGGGAATGTTTTTGTGTGCTCTCTGAAAAACAGGGATTTTTTTTTTTGCAGTGTATTATTTCTGCAAAATCATAGTTAATTTGCTTCCAATGCTGGTTCCAGTGTCCTCTTCCTACAACTTCACTAGGATTATTTATATAAGTAGTATTGGTTGGTTTGTTTATTTGTTTGATTTCAGTGAATGTAAGACAATTATTACATATTTGGTTGATGGCATGTGAGTATTTCATGTTCAGGTCTGTTTCTAGCTCCTGTTAGAAGCTGTAATAAAACCAAGGCACAACCTGATGATAGAAGCTTGCCATATATAAGTAAGGCTGTTATGGAGGCTGCTTTAGAAGTACCAGATTAGTCCATAAATCTTAAAAATAAGCATAGGTTGAAAATGTACACAAATGAGCTATGAAGCTATTAATTTGTAAAATATCCTTTATAAATTCTATGCAGATTATCAGGGACCATGCTTACAAACATTTCAGTCTGATAGTTCCTGAGAAGTTAAGCACCATTTTCAGTGGGCTGTGTCCTTATCATATGGGTAAACAGTACCACAGACAACCCAAAAATGTATTTTCCTGTTACAATTCTCACTTGAGAAGCCAAGAAACATTTTTAGAGTAATATATTTTCAAAACTCAAAGCTGATACTATATCCATTCTTCGTTGTCCACTGAGGATGAATTAGTACCCTGCCTTCTCTCACTCAGGATGGGGCTGCTTGGTTTGCTCTGTTGGCCACATCCTATCTACCTGCTAGGACACAAACTGTCTGTTAGGACACATGCTTATTCTCTGATTTTTAATTACCTGTCCCCATTCCTCTGCTTTGCTTCCTTTATTCTTAATGCTGCTGCTTTTTTATTTTCACACTGACAAAAAAACATCAGTAGAAACTTGGGCGGGCTAGCTGTTTTCATAAATATATCCAGAAAAAAACCCTGTTTTTTAGGTATGCCACCTACTAGTAAAAAAACCCCAAACAACCTAAGCATCTATTTCCAAGAGAATAGAGTAACATATGATCTTTTCTTTGTTCCTGTTAGACCGTAACAGATGAAATTTTTTAAAACAATGTGCTGTATAGCAGATACTCAGCAGATGGGAAATTGCAACCAAATGGTTAAAGTCTGCCAAGTTGAAAATAGGTTCTTATAACAAAAAATTTCAAGCAACCAGAGTTCTCTACTGCTATTTACCTTAATCCACTACCTTTACATTAATAAGTAAATTTATATAATTCGAAGAACAAATGCATGTTTTGTTTCATTAACGGTTTTGTGTTTCCTTAAGGGAAAAAGAAAACCAAGTATATTAATTATCATGGCTGTCATATGAGACATTTATGCTACTTGACAAGGCATAATTTACCGACTGAAACTTCAAGAAGACAAGTGCCATAGTCTGGTTTGAGCAACATTATCTGCTGTTCCATCTTGTCTGAAAATAAGGGTGATATTTTTCTTAGTGACAATGGGGAGGCAGCTACTTTTCTTAATATAGACTGCCTTGTACTTAGTGGTGTCATTCCTCCGCAGGCTACAAGGGGTTGGCAAAAATTAAGGAGAAATTAAAGGCTCATTTGCACAGGGAAATTAACGTGCCGTAGTGTGGACTCTGAATGCACAGTGCAACATCAGTTCTGTTTCTCACTCCCTAGACAGGGCATCTAACATGTCCCTGCTACAGAAGTACTTAAAGCACTCTGAATTTTGTAGGTGTCTCTGGGATCCCTATCACATCAGCAGCCTGCACAAATGTTCCAATGAAGTGACTAAATGTCTTACAGTAAGAATATCATGGCACTTGCAAAGAAGGACCTCACTCACCTTTTCTAACTGATCTCACCCTAATGAATGTAGCTATGGTATCTGGAAGCACACGATGGAAGGTAAATATACTCAACAAGCATTGGGTGCAGCTGAGTTTCCCTCTAAAAACACCATGTGAAACACCCCAAAGTTGGCCCGGGGTAATACTGCAGAAATGTGGATAGCAATTTTCGTAGATTTAGGACTTCCCTGTTGCCTCTGTGTACTGTTTCCTATGGAGGAAACTTGAATTTTCTGAGAAATATATGGTAAAATATATATATGGTAAAATCAAAAAAGGTTTTGATTCAGAACATTGAAGTGACCCACTGTTTGTTAAAAGCAAATCTGTGTAATGCAGAATTACAGACAACAAACTTTTGCTACACTCACAATGGTTTTCATAATTAATCCACCTTTTCTGATAAGCCAGCAGCCTACTCAGTAGCTATTTCATAGCTGTCTACCTGTGATAACAGCTGACCTGCTGTACTGTGATGTCAGCTATAGAAATACTATTTTGTTTGAATGGTACTCCTATTAAAGCATTTGAAGACTAGAGAAATTCTCTCAGTGTAATTAATAGATAAGACCTGCACTATGTACCCTTGAGGCTGAATGATAAAAATCTCACATAAGCTACATAACATCCCTTTGGAGAGAGAAAGATGCAGTAAACTTTCCTTCTCTCTCTGACTCCTCTTCATGTTTACTGCAGAGACCCTCTAATGAGCATCTTTGAGGATACTGTTTTATCATTTTTCACCCAGACACACTCCAGATTACAGACTCTCTGAGTAACCTGTTCCGGTGTTTGACTATTGTCATTGTGCAGACTTGTCCCTAATATTGAATTGGAATTTCCCCTGCCGCAAATTGTGTCTGCTGGCCCCTCATGCACCTCCAAGAAGAGTCTGGCCTGGTCTTCTTCACATCCTTACAGAAGGTAGCTGTAGGTAGCAATAAGATCCCCTTTTCACCTTCTTTTCTTAAGACTGAACAAATCCAGTTCCTACAGCCCTTGTACATTGTGACCCTTCCTCCTAACCTTCTTGGTAGCTGTCTGTTGAACTCACACCAGCATGTGAATAACTTTCTTGCACTGAGGAACCCAAATCTAGACACAGTACTCTAGATGTGATCTAACAAGTGTTCAATAGAGGGAAATAATCACATCCTTCAGCCTGTTGGCCACATTCATGCTAATACAGTCCACTATGTGGTTGGTCATCTTCATTATAGCAATGTACTGATGACTCATATTTGAATTCTTGTCCACCAGATGCTTTTCTGGAGAGCCCTTCCCTAGCCAGTTAGTCACCAGACAATTCCAGACAAGTCACCAGACAAGAAGTTATTACATCCCAGATGCAGGACTTGACATTTGCCTTGTTGAACATCATGAGGGTTTTGTCCACTCATTTCTCCATCTATCAAGATGCCTTTGAACAGTAGTCCTGCATTGCAGTCTATTGACCCTCTCCCCAACCTCCTTAGTCTGGTGTCATTCACAGACTTAATTCCAGGAGGATTTATTCTCATCTTCCTAGACAGTGAAACCTATGGTTTCCTAGATCTTCCTTTTTACCCTTCTGGAAGATGAAAGTGAGGCTTGCCTTTTTGTAGTCATCACGAACCTCTCCTGATTGACATGACTTTTTGAAGATGAGGAAGAACAGTCTCATAATTATACCAGCCAGTTTCCTCAGCATCTTCGGATGCATCCTGTGAGGGACGAAATAGTTAAACATTTCTCTCAAAGTTTGCCCACAAGAAGTTAATAGAATCTTCTAAGAAAACTGTGCACCAGCCTGCACAGCCACAAGGACAACAGCAGGGGTCATGGCGGCATCCTGCTTGGTGTGGATGACTGGCTGTGGGCGTGTGCATGTGGACGGAGCGTGGGACCCCAGACATGGGGGGAGAACTCAGACGTGGAGCACGTGCTGTTGCCGTGGGGCACGTGCCATCGCCATGGGGTACGTGCTGTCGCCCTGGGCAAGCAGGGTGCAAAAGGGAGTTCTGCGCAAGAGCAGAGCTGTTGCCTCAGGCACGCAGCCTATAAAAGGCCATCACACCAAACCCCGTGGGGCAAAACCCCCACCACCAAAAACCCCGTGGGGTGACCCCCCCCCCACTGAAGACTCCGTGGGCGATCCCACACCACTGAAGACCTCCGGAACGCTGCAGATCCATGGTGGTGACTAGCTGTGCTCTCCTATTCCGCACTCTTGCTTTATCTTCCACCTTTCCTTCTTTTCTTTCTTTCCTGTCTCTGTTCCTTTTTTTTCGGAGAGTGCGCAAGTGATTAATAAACGGGTGGACTCACGACATCTGGCCTCGTTTGTGTCTTAATCTCGCTCGAAGGGATCGAACTTGAAATGAGAGGTTGGTCTAGCTGCCCTTGGCCTCCCAGATTCGTCTGAGGTCAGTTAGAAAGCAAGGGGGCCTTCCTCTCATCCAAATCAGATCCTAACACATCCCTTCTGGTCCCATGGCTGTTTAATGTGTCCAGTTTGGTTAAGTGCTCCCTAAGTCTGTCATAGAATCGTAGAATCATAGAATGCTTTGGGTTGGAAGGGACCTTTGAAGGTCATCTAGTCCAACCCCCCTGCATCAACTAGATCAGGTTGCTCAGAGCCCCATCCAACCTGACCTTGAATGTTTCCAGGGATGGGGCCTCCACTACCTCTCTGGGCAACCTGTGCCAGTGCTTCACCGCCCTCATTGTAAAAAATTGCTTCCTTATATCTAGCCTAAATCTACCCTCCTTTAGTTTAAAACCATTACCCCTTGTCCTGTCACAACAGGCCTTGCTAAAAAGACTGTCCCCATCCTTCCTATAGGCCCCCTTTAAGTACTGAAAGGCCGCAATAAGGTCTCCCCGCAGCCTTCTCTTCTCCAGGCTGAACAACCCCAACTCTCTCAGCCTGTCCTCGTAGGAGAGGTGCTCCAGCCCTCAGATCATTTTTGTGGCCCTCTTCTGGACCCGCCCCAACAGGTCCATGTCCTTCTTGTGCTGAGGGCTCTAGAGCTGTCCTCTTGTTGTGATTGTGAATGCATTTATCACATAATCAAAATAATATCTTTTGCCACAACAGGTACATGTCCATTAATATGGCAATGGATAGATGTATTTTGGTCATATGACAGTGGATTTCTAAGTAATGTGTTAGAGATGATATTTAGGAACAAAATGACAGAGGGCACACTTGGCCTTTCAGTCTCCTTCATGAAGTATCTCTAGGAAGATGTTATGCTTTGTATCAAATGAGTTGTTTTGGCAGGCCATATCCAGCTACCGGTTCTAGGCTGTGTGCCTAGCTAAATGATCCTATGTATCACACTCAATTTGAACATATTCCCTTTCAAGAGGAAGATATTTAATTCTTTCCCATTTAAAAACTTTTATGTCAGGAATGTCACCATTTTAGATTGGAACTATTGAGGTTTCTTATAACACTCCTTCCTGGCCACATGCAAGCTGAAGTTAAGATCTCAGAAGATACCATTGCTGCATCAAATTTTCAGAACACAGAGTATACATTCAGAACCCTTTATGGAATATCTGTTATTCCAAACTGATTGGACAAGTATTTTCAGTCTTGTGCACCAGTAACATCAGCCAGTTTACAAATAACTGTCGTTGATATTGTAGCTGATTCTCTGTCTAGTGAAGTCAAGTTTTTTTTTTGGCTTCAGTGGAAATGAAAGAATATCAACTGACAGAAGGATCTTCACTTCTAAATTTAAATATGCCTTCAAAATAAATATTTATATAATTTCACATATTCCTTCTTAAAAGGAAGATTCCATAAACTGGACTTTGAATTATTATAATTATTGTTACACATATAAACAACTGTCTCATGAAAATAGCTCATCAAGATAGCACTAATTGCTGTTCAGCTACAAATACAAAGTCATGAAAGATAGGCAGCAATATAAAAAGCTTATCCAGTTCAGCAGTGATCTTTTGAACTGGAGTTGAAAAAATCATAGGAATTGTCTCATAAATAAAAATTATGCAAATCTATCATTACTGAAGTTTTCTGTATTTTATGAGAACTGTATGTGTTTTGCTCAAATGAAGGGGAAGAAACAGCAATTCTTTCCAGGCTTAAGGACAATGTGGTACATTCTTCAGAAAGGAAATCAAGAAAGAACTGTGAATGACTGAAGAGTAAAAAAATCTAAGAAATAGAGAACCTGAGAAGAAGCACAGACACATATTTCTGAAAATCAAATATACACAGCTGCAGATGCATTGATAATAAAAAATTATGAGATTTTTTCACTTTCTTACAAAACAAGCTAAGATGGTGTTATGTGCAGAAATAACAGGGCTTTGTTCTTTTCCTTGTCTTACCAGCAAATGGGCTGAAAAAGCATAATTGTTCTTTCACAATGCTATCTCTTTAGCTTTTAATGAATTGTCATATTCATCTTTTTATATGGATGTAGCGTTTTGTACTAATGTTTGTGCAGACAAGAGTCATTTTACCTACTTCTGCAGTGTGATATTTTGTTTAAGATTGAAAGTGAAAATATTTCTTCAAGTAAGCGGAAGAATATTATCAAAATTGGAATTTACCAGGTCATCAAGTTCTTGCTATAGAATGTCTGAAACAGATTCTTTCTGTGTCCCAGATATTCACATAATCATAGAATCACAGAATGCTTGAGGTTGGAAGGGACCTCTGGAGATCATCTGATCCAAGCTCCCTGCTCTAGCAGAGACACCTAGAGCCAGTTGCCCAGGCCCATGCCCAGATGGCTTTTGAATAACTGCAAGAATGGAGACTCTACAACCTCTCTGGGCAACCTGTGACAGTGCTCAGTCACCCTCACAGTGCAAAAGTGTTTCCTGATGTTCAGAGGGACCCTCCTGTGTTTCAGCTTGTGCCCATTGACTCTTGTCCTGTCACTGGGCACCACGGAAAGGAGCCTGGCTCCATCTTCATTGCAGCTTCCCTTCAGGTATGTATTCCTTCATTCTTAATCAAGATTCTCAAGTTGATGAAAGAGTATATTCGAGGTTCTTCTGTGAAAATTCAGGGGGGGAGGAAGCAGAACAGAACCCTGAATTTTTTTTTTTTAATTGATAATAACATCCATGATCATCTTCAGTTTGCTAAGAAGACTTGTATGATGGAAATTCCATAAGAAGTTTTACTGAAAAAAGTTCAGATGAGTGCTTTTCATGCTTATTCCCCTGGGTAAGATGTCCATAAATAATTGAATGAAAAATTATTTATAAATATCTGCTTCTCTATTATACTGCCTGCACAGATCACATGACAAGAATTAAAAGCTACCATACAAAGCTATTTTCCACAAGTTTGTCTTCCTCAAGTTATAATGTATTCAGAAGAGAAAGGTGTGGGTTAATTTTCACATTATTTAAAAAAAAAAAATTTTACTTACTGTTCAGAATTCCAGCTACTAAGTACATTGGAGCAACATTGTGGGCTTCTACGCCAGGAAATGGAGCTTTTCACAGGGGTAATGGATTTTCTTTTTCAAAAAGGAAGAAGACCTCACAAACTTCAGAAGAATCCCAGTGCTAAAACACAGTATTGCCTTTTAAGCTACAGGTCACCATCAACAAGAACATCTGCTTGTGGTTCCCCGTCACAGAGGAAGGATTCCTATTCATATTCTGCATATCTGACAGCAGAGCAGTGTAGTTTTCATCTAAATGTATGAAATTCTGTTTCATGTTTTGCAATTATTGGTTACACGAGAGAATCTCTTCAGAATTGCACACTGGGGTCTGGTTGAACATTGGGCCCTTTGAGATGCTAACAAACTGCTAGTGGAAGTTATTAAGGGCTGGAAACATTGTCAGTTAGCACATTGTCAGGTACTTTACTCATAAAGGGAAGCCCATTATAGTTAGAATCTAATTAAATCTAATTATTTTATGAAATGACAACAAAATATCAACTTCACAGAAGAAAGAGCTGTTCATTATTTGGAAATTAAATACTGCAGCTGTCAAAAGGGTTAAAAATAAAATCTTAGAAGAACTCCACATCTGAAATAATTAAGGACAAGGTTTAAATCAAAGGTACTTACTTCAAGAGGTGCAAATTAAGTTATAGTTAATTAATGGCTATTAATAAGAAAGTGAAACTATTTTTTTCTAAATGTAGAGTAGAAGTCTATAATTTCTTCTGTATAAGAACATGGTCTAATATTGTTATTGGACCTGAAAAGCTGGTATTGGATCTTTGTCTCCTTAGGTCAAGAGGATGATGTAGTAGATTTGGAGTTCAAATAATCTTTTAGTGAAATATCTTGTTATTGTGAGCTGGTAGTCTTCTGACAGATGTCTCTGTTCCTTTGGCATCTGTTTAACGTCTAATAGAAATATTTCCATCTCACTACCTGATTCCAAGGACAAGGTAAGGAAGAAGGCACTGGAAGCTGGGCTTTCTGCATCGTCCTATTATACATGCTTTGACAGCTGTTGGTGTAAAAATTTTTCTATACTCTCCATGATTTATCTTGAATGCCATTGGGATGGTGACCCCTCTGTAGAAGGTATGACACTTGACACAAAGGAACCATGTGATGATGAGATAAGACAAGGCTGGACAGCTACGCTAGTAGTGTCTGCCAGCATCTAAGTGGTTATATCTCTCCAGGAACATGAAGAAGGATTTTGAATAAGGGCACAGAAAAACATTACGACATTTCTGTGGGAGCTGTACATTTGATTTTTTGAAAATAGTCCCCAAAATGTGTGAATTTGAAATATCTAATATGCATACAGAACCCTGTTGTATGAACTAGGAATGATAAAGAAATGGCTAGCAATGACATAGGTGCTCCATGGGGGATTTAGGCATGAATATGGTAATATTACTATCGAAACTCCAACCAGCCAATTGGAAAATGGATTTTGAAAAACAGCATTCATTCTGTGATAATTGCAGCTTAAATAGTTAACGCTCCAGGAGAATTCATACTCCATTAAATTAAGTGCTCTACAGAAGCAGACTTCAAAAGCCCAATCCGTAAGAAACAAGCAAAGAGGAGACTGAACTTAAATATGGGACTTTCCAAAAGGCATCACAATGGAGAGCTGCAAATCAAGTGCCGTTGTTGAACTCTTTGCCAACCCAATTCTGGCTACATGAAGCCTCAGAACAGAACACCATTCAAGAACAGCATGCACACCGTTTGAAAAGAATATAAACTGTCTTCTGTGTGATCTCTATATGCACACAAGCATTGATTGTGATGGGGACATTTTGCACATTTTGCTCAACAATATAATCCTTCAAAATATTGACACTCAAATGAAAATATTCTAGTGTTAACTGTACTGTACAGATATCAATGGAAGTGTTCAGCTTTAGGATTACAGTTTCAGACTCTCCAGATTTACATAGTAAAAACTTGGCTTGCCTATTTGTCTTTGTAGACATAAAAATGAGAAAGTTCATGTTAATTTGCTGGTGTCTTCTTTCTGGATGCTGTTGTTGCAAATATTGTTTTAGGCTGAAGAGTACAAGATAGCAGGTTCCAAAGAAAATCATCTGCTTTTTGCACAGATAGGAGCCTGCCCAATATCATGTCAAATCCTCAGCTTCTGGCATCTGCTTCTGCCCAGACTTTTTGTTTTGATTTTTTTAAAGTAGTTATGCCATAATGGGGTGGCATTCTAGCTAGACCTAATTACAAACTGTAACTTGGAGCTTTGAGAGTTTAATATCTCCACCTGCTATTCAATTCGTTCTTTTTTAAACCTCATCAAACTTATTAGTCTGAGAGAGACCTAATTAAAGTTCCTTGTGTGTTCATCCTGGCTAGCGTATTTCAAATAACACTTTTGTATGCATTGCTGACAAGTTGGTTTATTTTATATCAAAACTTTGACCCTCTTTTATGTCTTCTGACATAGCATGTACAGACAAGACCCCATCTTAACTTGGATCACATCAATCTTTAAAAAATTAATGGTTTGAGTTATTAAAGAAGGGAAATCATGTGCTACATGTATAAAAAATGGTTTGATTAAACAGACATTTGGGATAAGTTTCATCTGACTTTGTATTATATGTTTACAAGGTAGACATCCACATCTGAGCTGCTTATCTGAAGTCCCTTTATAGTCAGCACAAGATAAGGCAACTTTGAGATGTTATTCATTTTATCATGAGGAAGACATTTAAATTGGGTCATATTAATTACACTCTAAAAGTTCCTGTTTCTCAACATGGATAATAAAAGGAGTCTAGACAACTGCCTCAGAGTTAGATGTCTGCATTCCAGACTTCTAAAATTAGGCATCAGGTGACAACTTTGGGTTCAAAAAGACAGAAAGGGAACCAAGTGATCAAATACGTTCATTCTATCTGCCCAGTGTGCAGATTTTGCTAGTGCTCTTGTGTTAACTGAATTATGGTCTGAACCTACTGCCGTCCATATTAAAACAGTGTCAAAACTGCAACTTTTATATCAAGCACTTTTGTTCTTGCTCTTTTGGGAAGCAGGAATCAATTGAACATTTACAAGACTATCCCATCTTCTAATCCAATAGTCTCTACTTTTCATATAGTTCCACTATTACCATTTTTTTTTACTTGGACAGGAGAGTTAAAATTCAGAAAGAAGGGTTACCAGTGTTTATATTAAAAATATTCCTTCTTTTTTTTGGGAAAAGCTTTCCTCTAATTGACTACCTGGCTGTTTGAAGATGTGATTAAGAATGATAGGTGGCATCTTCTGCAAACTGGAAAAGAATAAACTTATCCTACTCTTCTTTTTGTATTTTTGAGGGAAAAATAGTCACATCTTTCTTCCCTCCATTTCCATACCCAGGTACATACAGATAAACTCTCATGGTCCAGACTTACCTGGTAGTAAGGAAGAAAAAAACCTTAAAAGATAGCAAACCTGTCACATGAAGCTGAAAACTCAGTTCCTTCCCATTTCTCAAAAAGTTTTGGGGGGGCTTTCATCAGCATAGAATCAAATCTTCAGACTGAAAAAAATATCTAAATCTTGCCTTGGCTCCATGGGAGCTATTAGGGCTATGCTTCCTCTTTCTATTCCATCACTCGAACTTATCCTCACACATTCATATGCCGTTTAGATCTTAAGTGCCACAAGAGTAGAAGAAAACAGTGCTTATAAAATTCAAGGAGTCTCTCTTATTACTCTACTAGCCTCCTGTGGTGGTGTGCTACCCCCTGCCCCCAGCCTTTTCCCATAACCCTGCTCAGGCAATAACCATCAGTGGCGGTCATAAAGGATGTGTCTGGTCATGATGACTGCATCCAGCTCAAAGCAGATTTGGGAGAGACACATAACAACACAACAGCCAAGGGCTATTGTGCGATGCACCCACCTAATCACAGTGAAGAAACTAAAATCTGTGGTTGGTATGCAAACATGACTATGAGTCAATAATCTTACCCCCATAAATAGTGAGCAGCTGAAGAGCCCTTTGAGCTCTCCTGCACGGCAGTGGGCTGCACGCCAGGGTCTCTCTTTGAACAGGGATGCCTCTCAAGGTTACTGCTCAATGTTGAGAGATTCCTTGCCACAACAGATCCTCAGTAAGTGACTAATAGCATGCTACACTTTGAAATCTTAGCTAAGTGATATAAAGGATTGATTGCGCATATATAATACTTTAGACATAAACTGTTGACCAAGTTTGGTGCTAGGATTGGATCCATCTGCACCTAGACTCCTCTCTGAGGAAGGAATTTAGAAAACAAGGGGACCCTTTCTGAACCTCATGACTCAACGGGAGGGTCTCCCTGACAGTTTTGTCTGTCCCTGTCCTCTATGCAGAAAATAATCAAGTGGACCTTGCAAACAAATCTTGTTAAACCACTGTTGCATTTACCATTGAACTTTGTTAACTCACTGTTTTATATCAATAAAGTATATTTTTGCTTCTCTCTCACTCCATCCATGACACCTCCTCACCTGCCAGATTGGTAATAACATACCTAGACTGGGCGTATGCTAGCAGAAGAAAAGCAGGATGTGATGGAAAGTGAGTAGGAACTTTCCAGGTAAGGAATAGGGTGTGCATAGCAAGAAAGGAGATAAAAGTCATCTCTCCGTGGCGGGATGATAAACTCCCAGCCAACCCTGAACTTGTTTGAGACTTGCTGCTCCAACTGGATGAGCATAAATCTATGGGGCACAATGAGATTCATCCCAGCGTACTGGCTGATATCATCATGGGACCTCTCTCCATTATTTTTCAATGGTCTTGGGAGTCTGGAGAGGTCCCAGTTGACTGGAAGCTGGCAAATGTTGTCCCAGTGTCCAAGAAGAGTAAGAAGGAAGACCCTGGTAATTACAGGCCTGTCAGTCTCACTTCAGCACCTGGTAAAATTATGGAGAAGGGTACTGTGAGACTTATTGAAAAAACACTTCAGAAACAATACAGTCATTGGTCATAGCCAGCATGGTTTTATGAGGGGAAAGTCCTGCTCAATCAACTTAAGTTAATTTTATGACTAGGTCACCCCTCTAGTTGACCAAGGGAAGCCAGTAAATGTGAGGTTTTTGGATTTTAGCAAAGCTTTTGACACTGTCTCTCACAGTATCTGTCTGGATAAAATGTCCAGCACACAGCTAGACAAGTCCATCATACATTGGGTGAGCAACTGGCTGATGGGTTGGGCTCAAAGGGTTATAGTAAATGGGGTTACGTCAGGCTGGTGGCCAGTCACCAGTGGGGTTCCCCAGTGGGAACAGGGCCAGTGCTCTTTAATGTTTTTATAAATGATCTGGACACAGGAATCAAATGTACATTAAGCAAGTTTGCCAATGACACTAAACTAGAAGGAGCTGTGGACTCCCTTGAGAGTAGAGAGGCCTTACAGAGAGATCTGGATAGACTAGAGAGCTGGGCAATCACCAACCATATGAAATTTAACAAGAGCAAGTGCTGGATTCTCCACCTGGGATGGGGTTATCTTGGTTATACGCACAAACTGGGGGACAAGAGGCTGGAGAGCAGCCCCATGGAAAGAGATCTGGGGTTTGGGTTGATGGCAAGTTGAATATGAGTCAACAGTGTGCCCTGGCAGCCAAAAGGGCCAACCATGTCCTGGGGTGCATCAAGCACAGCATAGCTAGCCAGTCGAGGGAGGTGATTGTCCCACTCTACACTGCCCTGGTGCAGCCCCACCTCAAGTACTGTGTGCAGTTTTGGGTGTCTCAGTATAAGAAGGACATCAAATTATTACTGTGCCCAGAGGAGGGCAACCAAGATGGTGGAAGGTCTCGAGGGCAAGACTTATGAGGAGCGGCTGAGGTCACTTAGTTTGTTCATCTTGGAGAAGAGAAGGCTGAGGGGTGACCTCATCACAGTCTACAACTTCCTCAAGGAGGGCAGCGGAGGGGGAGGTGCTGATCTCCTCTCTCTGGTGACCAGCAACAGGACACGAGGAAATGGAGTGAAGCTGCATCAGGGGAAGTTCAGGTTGGACATTAGGAAAAGGTTCTTCACTGAGAGGGTGGTCGGCTCCCCAGGGAAGTGGTCACAGCACCAAGCCTGTCAGAGTCCAAGGAGCATCTGGATGACATTCTTAGTAATATGGTTTATTTTAGGTAGTCCTGCAAGGGGCAGGGAGTTGGACTCGATGATCCTTATAGGTCCCTTCCAACTTGAGGTATTCTAAGATTTTATGATTCTATGATTATATGATTCTCTAGGCAAACTATTTTGTAGTAGTTCAGACATAACTTTTTGTTGTTGTTGTTTTCTGTTATCTATTTTCCTGTCGACAAGACAACACAAGTGCAAGGGCTGGGTGGGACAATGTCTTCCAAATTAGTGCCTAATCTGGCCAATGAAGGGTTGGACCTCAGGGTACTTTGCAGGGTGCCCCAGTGAATAAACAGTCTCAGACACAGGTTCTGGATTCCAAAATCTGGGATGCAGAGAACCTGCTTTGGCTGCTTCCAGGCCCATTGCCGAAGAGCCATCAGCCCATCAAAAGTTCATTTCCATAAGCCTAGAGTAGCACAAGGACACAATGCCAGGCAGAGAAGTCAAATTACAGCCTTCTGAGGAACAAAAACCCTGTCTGGACCCCTGCCAGGACTGTCCTAGCAGAGCCTCAGCCCCATTGTCCAGGTGCAAAACCCATCACAATGAGTCACTGGAACCAGATCTCCATGTCACCTTTTGGACTAAGGGGAGTTGGTGCCAAGGGGTGTGGGACACAATATGGGAGGCAGGGAAAGAGCATGTTGGGATTGCACAGGATTTATTAAGTCATGTTTACGGGAGGAACCAAAGGTGGGAAAAGGGAAGGGTTTAAGTGATTTGGGGAGAAACAAGTATGGGAAATAGAGGGACGAGGGAATAGAAGGGCCCATTTGAGCCCTTCAGGGGGCTGGTCAGTATGTGTGTCTGGCCATGCCCTGCACCTGATCACTGCAGTCTGTCCTTGTCTCCTTATTAAACTCCATCTTCAACTATTCTCCAGTAAGGGGCTCTTCACTCCTTGTGCATGTGTGTGTATGGGGTCTGCAGTGCCAGTGACTGGCGTGTGTGTAAGTGTGTGAACAAGTGTGTGATCACTAGTGAAGATCAAGCTGAATGAGCCACCAGGATGGTGAAGTGTCATGGGATCAAGGAGGGGGTGTGGGTGCCTGAGAGCCAGCTCTGGGTGTGAGAGCGCCTGTGTGTCTCTAAGGGTTACAGCACAGGGGTTCAGCTATGGGACTAGGGAATACTTGACAGCTCTGTGTGTGTGTGTGTGATGGTCTGCACCAGGAACTGGAATAGGACTGTGTCCTTGGGGGTTCATATGTTCAAGTGCCAGCAACTAGAGAGACTGGAATCCGGGGACAGTGACTGGGCAGGCTGGGTGTATGAGCCCAGTAGCTGCCTCTGAATCTTGTACATATATATACATATTCCCCCTAACAGACTTACTGTTCAGCCAGAGAGGGGAGCAGGATGAGGCCATTGGTGCTGTCTGTGTTCATGTGAGTGCTCTGTGTGCTTGTTATTTGTGCGGCCAGCTGTGTAAATATGTGTAGATATATTCTGTATAGTGTAAATGTGTTCAGCCTTGCTATCGGAGAGACCAGGGGACTGAGTCAGATCAGGAGGAATTCATGCCTCAGAGGTGGCCACAGAAGACCCGAGCTGCACAAGAGGAGGTTCCCAACCATATCCAATCAGGTAATCCAACAGCAAGAATTGTCTCAAACTATAAACACATTTTCTGTGTGAATAGCTGTCACCAAAAAGCCGTCATTGAATGGATGATAGAGTTTATGGTTGGTTAGTAAGTGTAACCACTTAGTTACACAAGGAGACTGTCAGTCAAAAATCCAGTTTTCATTCACTGAATGACCCTAGGGAAGGTTTTTTAAACTGTGATTTAAGTTTGGCCATTTATAAGGTAGTTACTGACCTGTCTCATGGGAATACAACAAGCTGATATTGATAAAGAAGTTGGTAATCTTTGTGAGAAGGTTCACATCTCTGTATTGGATTAGAACAAAAGAGAATGAGATTAGGTCTCATACTTTCAAGAGAGGTTAACCACAAAACACCCACAGAATTTCAATAGGTTTTGCCTGTATAACACCATTAAAGTTATTTGAGAATATTTCAGAGCGATCCAGGGTAACATTAAGAACACCTGAGAAACTTCACTGACTTCAGCAGTTAAAGCTGCTTGTAGAAATGGTATGTTGATTTTAATAGTTGTTTCATTACATCAAAATCAATTTGAATACCTAAAATATCTAAAAATGCAGCATGTAAACATCATGTAAAGTCCATACTTTACAATGTCTGAATAAACAAATAAAAAGGAGGCACCACAGCAGCATGTCTTAATCAGTGCATCGTGTTTTGCAGATGGGCCTGGAAATTTTTCTGGATAGTTGTGGGTTTTTTTTTTCCCCTTCATTCTGTGATACACATTTTAATAGGTTTGAGGTAAATTTTGAAGAGGACAAAGAAGTCCAAAATGGGGAATCTGAGTATCTGTTTCTGCCTTTAACACAGATTTTCAGGGTAGCTTTGCAACAGTTATTTGTTATGGACATGCATCAGTTTCTCCAGATGTAATGAATTCTTTATTTGTGCAACTACTATTCCTGTAACTACTGTTAGCATGAAAATACCATTGCATTGTTGCATATGGTCTTACATTTTCCTTGACACCACTTTTGAAGTAGAAAATATTTTAGAATCCTACTATCCAGTATTCTAAGATGAAATAATTTTATATTAAAGTTTATAATGTTTTTTTAATTTCTTTTCTTATGAATGAACTTTTCTGTTTCCTGCTGTGACAGGTTGTGAGTCTCTTTATATTATAAAAAGGACTACCAGAAAGAGGATGGACTAAAAGCCAAAAGTGAGTGATGCTTACACAGTACAAAGGAGAGAGTTGGCAGGTCCTCCAGACTGATTATTTAAAATCTATTTTCCAGAGGATCTGATAAGCTGAATTTCCACAACCTGAAATGGACTACTACATAAAAATATCCCCAGGCACTGCTCATAGTCAACAAATCAAACAGGTCAGTGCTTTTATCCAATGTGATCAACAAGCTGTAATCTCTTTAAAAATTTTCCAAACATGTTTAAGCATTTTTACAAGCCTTGTATAGTCTTACAGCACATGACCTTCTCTTTCTCTCTTTTTTCTTTGTGAAGAACTTAATTCAATTTGTCTGTTTAATTTGTCTGTTTAAAAGAACAACCTTTTAAAAGTATTAAAACATTATTATTATTAAAACATTATTATTAAAAGTATTTAAAACAATTCAAAAGTACCCCAAATTAGGAGTTCTCTGGGACTCCAGCATCTGGAATCACTATTTGTGCTGTAAGAGACAGTCTAATGAATGTCATGCAAAAGAGAAATAGCCAACTGTCAAATTACCTCTCAGCTCTCTTTTGTACTGGGTTGTACGGTATTTTTGCCCACCCGTTTCATGATCACATTGTCCATCTGCCAGTCTAACTTGTGGTGGTTTCCAATTAAATTTTAAACAGAGGTGAATACATTTTGTAAGTGGATGAGAAAGGCTCAGTTTGAGGGGAAGGCAGGGAAAACTTGGCTATTTTCAGTCCTCATTGGAAACAAGTGACTGAGCAAGTGGAACCTGCAGTCAGCTGATCAACCAGCATGCAGGAAGGTCAGACCCAGCTATGGCATGCTCTACCTCCTTCCCAGGTGACAGACCAAAACACTGTGAAGGACGCTTTGGGAAGAGGGGTGAAAGCTGAGTGTAAATGCACAGGTAGCACTGGGGACATGAAGGTACTGCTCAGGGACAGTGGTGTGAAAAATCATGAGAATCTTTGTCTGGGAAAATTTGGGTTATTGTTATGGGTTGGTCTAGGAGACAAAAGACAAAAAAATATGGAAAATAGAGTTCTGCTCTTCATGGGAAAAATTTTGATTTTTTTTTTAAGGCCATTATTTCCCTTTTTCCTTCATGTGTAAACTTGGCAAACTCATTGGGGCTATTTATTCTTAAATTGTACTGTTTTTTCTGCCTTCTGTGGTAGACTTGCTTCCCTCTGCATTGGCATAACTGAGATCAGCACTAAATATAGTACTATTAATGAGTTATGCCAAAGATAAATTTGGCTTAGTGTGGGTCTACCAAGCAGTATACTGAAGAGCCCCTAAAGCTGATACAGCTGCATGTCACAGCACAATGCAGGAACACTATCTTGTGTTTCAAAAACTGCTACCTTTGGAGATCCCTGCACCAAACTGTATCGTGAGGCCTAAACATGTACCGTATTTTGAATCACATTTTTTCTTCAGTTGCTGGTGCCCTGGCTCAATTTTTCATCATAGTCATGCCACTGTAGAGCATGTAAGGGCATTTTTCCACTGTGCTGAACAATAGGAGACTCATACTTGTGGAAAACAGCAGAATTAGAAAGTACTTCCGGTATATTACACAATGAATACCTTTGCTATAAACCCTTCAGGTGGGCAGCTGCTTCTTCATAATCTTACTTGTCAGAAGATGCTGTACTCCTCTCCCTCTGTAATTTTAGGATTGCTATTCAATGAACTCATAAAAAGGCAGTTTCACCATCTATAAGAAATATATTAGCAACCTGATTCCACTTCATAGTGCCCTAGTTGTCATACTTCACAATTAATACTAATTGGCACACTTTTAGCAAGATTATAAAATGTGAAAATAGGCATATAATATACAAACTTTTCCCCTAAGTAAATGCCTTTATGACTAAGGCAAGGAATCCTTCT
>VYZW01006683.1:40026-61743 GCA_013401315.1 Balaeniceps rex
ATGTCTACGTCATCTACCCCTTCCCCTCCTCTCCTCTCCTCTCCTCTCCTCTCCTCTCCGTACAGTTATTTTATACAGTTTTATGTACAGCAAAACACCTCCAAGATGAGGCTTGAAGTATCAGCTCCCTCCTGCTTTTTCACCTAGACAAAGAATAACTAGCAGAACTCACTATTGACTGGTGATTGTGATATTGCCTGGAGAGGTAGAATATGTGGGGTTAAGCAGTTTCAGAGAAAAGAAGGAGTTTAAGCCTGAGTCTTGCTTCATGACTGGGGAGGGTGCACTAAACACCAGCTTATTGTATTAAAAGCTGCACTTCTTTTCGTTAAGGGACAAGGATGAGTCATAATCAGTTGTCTGAAAAAAAGACAGTGTGGGCTTATCTTCAAATTTATTACTTCCCTCTCAACAAAGAAACCTTTTTGCAACCTTTGAGGGAGATAGTCCTACCTTCACATCCCTAACACCAGTGCCTGAAATGTGCCTGTTGCTTCAGACCGCCATCCTAGGTTTCCTGACACTTTATAGAGGAAGAATATAAAATCCATTAAGAGTTCTTGATTCTGAACCAAAGCCTAGAAGCCATATTTGGGGTTTTGTTTCTCTTAAATTTTATGGCTTTGAGTGTCCTAACATTTGGTCCTCAGCTCAATTGACAGAAAAAAAGAAAGACTGGGTATAAAGCCAGGATGTTTCTCACCTTTTTTTACTCAGTATCTTTTTTACTATATTTTTCAATACAAAATTATTTTTTCTTTTATTGTAAGCAACAGTGCATTTTTCCTACCATGAAATCTAAAAAAATTATTGTTACAGAAAGCATTCAAACATGACAAAAGCAAAGAACTAAATCACGCAAATGCAAATCTCAGAAAGACACTTCTTATTTTATGCTTCAGTTTCTACACTAGTAACAACCCTTTGAGCTCGTAACTCTGAGTATCAGTGAGGAAAAGCAAGTCCATTTCAAGTTAACAAGGAACAGGACTTCATATATGGAGAAAATACTGGACTTCAGATCTTCAGCAATATTTGGTACCGTGCTTTATAACATATTGAACTAAACTATAGCAACCAAAATAACTAAGTGTTCATCTGTAATCCACAATACTTCAGAAATAAAGTAGGGCACTGCAAAGAACTTCATCCAGTGAGATGTTGAGATTTCTGCTCTTGTTCACTTCAGGTAGCACCTCATAATTACTATATGGCTTAGGAAATACAGCTCACAGACATGAACTGGTCTTCAGCTACGAATTAAGTGTCTCATCCAACTGGATAAGATTTTCTACCACCAAAGCAAAGGCTTTGGAGAAGTAGAACTGCTGATTATTCCTGTGAAACCTGGTGGAGGGATTTATTGTTTCTGATAGCAGTGCTACTATTGCTGAAGCTACAAAAGATGGCAAATTCATTAATGCATAGCATTACATCTTGATTGGGTTTGTATGAAATGCATTCGGTCATGTTTGGCCAGAACAGCATTTACCATTCATTACCAAGAAAATTGTTACATTCTTTCACGCACTCTAAAGATTTTATAACTTTCTTTTGACATTACAACCTAACATACTCTCTGCAGGAAAATTGTTCCAGGAACACAAAAAAGTTTTCAAAAAAATAAATACTGGATTTTATATACCCTAGGTTTACCTACCTACTCAGTCTCATGCCAATAAGGACTTTAATGGGAGCTCGTCTTTGCAGGGCATCAGCCACATGTGTTATAGCTGTTGGTGTGCTGGCTGCTGTTTCAGTTTGATTGCTCTGTTATTGTGATCCAAAGGCACCTAACTTGAGAAAAGCAAAACCACAACAATTCTTCCCTTTTAGGTTTTTCTGCTAAAAATTAATTTAAGTGAAATGTTGCAAAAGATGTGCATAGCAGTACACTAGTACACTAGTACTTGGCTATATCTCTGTTTCAACAGTAGACATTTCCTTTCCGACTTTGAAGTTTTGAAAAGCTTCATGAGATTTGTGTTCTGACAATAGATTTTAAGCCATACAAATTCTCTGCTCTGCCTCTTTCTTCACCTTTGCACGATAACAAGTGTTTTTAAAAGAACAGGTAACCTTTGGCCCTAAGCAGTTCACCTAGGCAAGGAGTAGCAATGAAGAATGTAAGATATCATTGTGTTACAATCTAGCCAGCACTCTGAAAAATGGACACCTCTCTGAGTGAAGCAGTCACATATATTTCATGGAGCTTTTCACTGTTAAAAACCTGTATGTCTACTTCAGACACAAACTTACGGACCACAGTTTGTTTTGATTCAAGCATCAATCTACCATCAAGCTGGCTACAAGTGACATTTTCTACCTGGCTTAGTGAAAAGACATCACAATCATTTCTTATCAGAGTAGAGCTAGTGGCAGGAATGGACATAAATTATCAGTGATTACCTTTCTTTTTACTTTTTTTTTTTCTTTCTTCTTAAAAGCAGGTGAATCTCCAAAAAATATTAGTTAGTTCATAGAATCATAGAATAGTTTGGGTTGGAAGGGACCTTTAAAGGTCATCTAGTCCAACCCCCCTGCAATAAGCAGGGACATCGTCAACTAGATCAGGTTGCTCAGAGCCCCATCCAACCTGACCTTGAATGTTTCCAGGCATGGGCCATCTACCACCTCTCTCAGCAACCTGTTCCAGTGCTTCACCTCCCTCATCATAAAAAATTTCTTCCTTGTATCTAGTCTGAATCTACCCTCCTTTAGTTTAAAACCATTACCCCTTGTCCTATCGCAACAGGCCCTGCTAAAAAGCCTGTCCCCATCTCTCTTATAAGCCCTCTTTAAGTATTGAAAGGCTGCACTGAGGTCTCCCCGCAACCTTCTCTCCTCCTGGCTGAACAACCCCCAACTCTCTCAGCCTTTCTTCTGAGGTGAAGGTTCACCACAGGAAAGGTGTTCCACCCCTCTGATAATTTTTGTGGCCTTCCTTTGGACCCGCTCCCACAGGTCCATGTCTTTCCTGTGCTGAGGACTCCAGAGATGGACACTGTACTCCACGTGGGATCTTGCCAGAGCAGAGTAGAGGGGGAGAATCATCTCCCTCAACCTGCTGGCCATGCTTCTTTTGATGCAGCCCAGGATACGGTTGGCTTTCTGGGCTACGAGCATGTCCAGCTTTTCATCCAGCAGTACCCCCAAGTCCTTCTCCGCAAGGCTGCTCTCAATCTCTTCATCTCCCAGCCTGTACTGATAGTGGGGGCTGCCCTGACCCATGCGCAGGACCTTGCCCTTGGCCTTGTTGAACCTCATGAAGTTCACATGGGCCCACTTCTTGAGCTTGTCCAGGTCCCTCTGGATGGCATCCCATCCCTCAGGTGTGTCAACTACACCACTCAGCTTGGTGTCATCTGCAAACTTGCTGAAGGTGCACTCGATCCCACTGCCTATGTCACTGATGAAGATATTAAACAGTTCTGGTCCCAGTAGGGACCCCTGAGGGACACCACTCGCCACTGATCTCCATCTGGACATCAAGCCATTGACCACTACCCTCTGGATGCGACCATCCAACCAATTCCTCATCCACCGAACAGTCCACCCATCAAATCCATCCCTCTCCAATTTAGAGAGAAAGGTGTTGTGGGGGACTGTGACAAAGGTCTTACGTCTTACAGAAGTCCGGATAGATGACATCCATATCTCTTCCTTTGTCCACTGATGCAGTCACTCCTGTAGTTCTACTGTCCAGTTTGATATTGTTACCGTGTAAATGAACTGCCAAAATATAACACAACAAATAACTTGACAGACAGGTTCAAAAGCCATGAGGGAGAGAAAGATCAAGTAATTTAATTGGTATTTGTTGCATAATCTTATCACTGCTATGAAAATTTGTCATGCATAGCTTTTCCCTTTAAAGCTTGCTGATCTGCAGAGAAACCAATAACCTGCTGGAAAGGTTATAAAACAACGCATTATTATGTCTGACAAAAAATAGAGAAGTAATCTCATGGCCCATTTTAGGCAACTCTGGAAAGACTGTTTCCCTCTGTTGACTGCAGAGGGAATTTAGAGATATTATCCAGGTAATTTACAGTTCTCTTCCAAACTGTAGAAGTTCCAGCCACTCCAGATCTCATGAAGACAATGCAAAAATTTTTCTTACCTCATTGGGAAGCATAGTGAATCAATAATTCATGAAATATTATGAGCTTAGGAAAAGTTCATGGATGTTCATCTATGTGTAAAGAAAATTGGAGCAGGTAAAACTGAGAAAGAAGTGAGTATAAAGAACTGTTCAGCAGTCAGAGGAGACTGTAGTGAAGTTCAGGATAAATCTCTAATGGGTAAGAAGGACATTGTCAAAGAGAAAGGTGCTCCTACACACAGGGAAATCTGTCTGCTTCATTTTCAAAAGTAGGAGTCTGTGTTTGCACATAACTGTACAAGTATCTGAAAGATGTAATGTTAGGGAGCTATTTTTGTCAGGTCCGGAAACAGTTCAGAAAATGTTTACTAGTTATTTTCATATATTAAGAATATATCCACATGCATATTAAACTGTGTGAAAATTCTTTTTGAAGCTCATTAATTTGAGGAAAAATATCTTAAAGTTAATCAGTATGAGGAGAATGAGAAGTCATGAAAAAACAGTGTTTAAATTACATCAGAGATATTCAACCAAAGGTTAGAAACTCATTGTGTGGCTCTTTCATGCAAAGGTTTTTCCAACAGCTGTTCCACATTTCCCATCCAACCATGTGAGAGACTAGAGATAGAGGTCTAGTATAGGATTAATCAGATCCTAATACACACTGATTCCCAGAATACATGAATAAGCCTGTCATGGTTGCTGTGACATTTAGAAATGCTGCCAGACCATTGCAAAGTCTGTTCAGGGAACATCAAGTTCTCTTTTATTTGAAATCGAGATTCATCTTACCTAAGCTTTTATTGGATTTTATACAATCATGGAAATTAAATCATCTTACTGGGGAAAAAAGGTCTAAATTGGACATATTTTTATATCTAATGGAGAATCACTAAAATAATTCTGTTTGCAAAAATATTAGTTGAGTTTACAGATTTAAGAGAAACCATTTCCATACTTTGGTCCACTGCTGCAGTACAGATTAGAGGAAAATACTGTGTTTAAAAATCCTTGTCCATCAGGACAAGATAGCAAATAATTAATTATTTTGATTCTTCGTAATCCTCCACAAATCTGTGCTGTTAGGAAAGAATTTTTGTAATTCAGCTATTCTGCACTTTAAAAGCCATAACAGAGAAGATGTATCTCTGTCAAACTAAATTTCTTGAAGTACAGTAGGAAAGAATACATTTGCAAAAAAAGTGAACACATGAAGAATTCCATAAAGATATGCTCTTCTGCTGTGTACAGATGGTCAGATGCAATTTATTTTGAAATCCATCATATATGAGCTGGTATGATTCAGCTTGTCAAATTACATTCTTGACAGGCTCAGTCTTTAAAGAAGTACTAAAGCTTATATAACAGCAATAATTGGTCAGCACAGGTCTATTTTCAGAAGCATCTGATGCTAACCAACTTTGAACAAGGGAGCATTTTGGCAGAAAATGATCTCAGAAAGCAAACTTAAAGACATATGTCTCTTTGGATTTAAGTTTATGCAAAAAAAAAAAAGAAACACAAACAAACAAACAAAAAAAACCCCAAACCCCCACAATTTTAGAAGATTGAATTTTATTATTTTCTTTAAATGGAATTTCCCCCTGCCCCCAGAGCACAACATTCAGAAGAATAGCTGAGACAGTATCATTGTTTTTCAGGTGTAAGATAGAGAATGCAGAGTTGTGCTTTCATTGGTGTAAGTTGTCCCTGAGATCCTGGAGCTGTGTTGTGACTGCAGAAGCCACAGCTGTACTGGAAGACAAGGGAAAGGAACATGGTAAAAACTTCCAAAGGAGCTTAACGCGAGCAATGGTTGCTGGAACGACTCTGTTAGCAGAGCACTGAGGAAAATGTCACACCACCGCAGACTGAGAAAGAGCGTTCAGCTGCGGTGAGCTACTACAGAGTCAAACAATGGGCTACTACCAGCCCTGTAGAGAGCTGTCCCCTGTATTCTTAGCTAAAGTAAAAAAGTATATTTGATAAGAGCAAATAAGGTAGAATGAAGCATTGATTTGTACAACTGTTACACATAGCTCATGGGGAAAACCTCCAGCCCAGCCAGCCTGCCTTTCCAGTTACAGACTATCAATATCCCAGTTGCCTTCTGCATAGCTTAGGCATCTTCCACTTATCCTGTGTTGACATCTGTAATAGCAGACACGCTTCTGACAATACTGTGGCCATCTTTCTGCCATGTTTGACTCAAAAATATAAACTGGCTCTGTAGAGGCATACTTGGCACAGTTTACATGAAATATCTTCCATATATTTTGGTGTCTAATAAGAAAATTCTAATTTGTAATGTTTCATTCCCCTATGCCTGTGAATGTGTCTTTCTTTACTTATTCAAGGCACCATAAATTTCTTAAGATGCGGATTATATTTATATCTTCACAGTATTAAGCTTCTTCAGGAGAACAAAAGGCTGTATGCATTTTGTGCAAAATATGCCAGACATTTTAATGTTAATTTAAAAAAAGAAAATCATACTATTTTGCTGCAGGCCAGCATTTCGCTTTAAGCAGAAGTCTCTGGAAAATTCCTGTGATAATACTTCTATTATTTTATAAATGTTCCTTCTCTATTTATCCTGCACAGCATATTTTTCAGGCTGATTTCAGATGGTTTTAGTTATGGTTCTACCAGAGGTTGGGAAAACTCTGTTTAGTTAAGCATTTTTCCTTCTAGTATTCATTTACAATGTATGTGAAAATTTTTTTCTCCTTTTTTTATTAACAGTCTTAGTAATTTTATCTGGATGTTTGCTTACAAACTTGTTTCATTTAACATTAATGTTTCTTTATAAACAAACACAAATGCATTTAGTGACATAATATTCCACATTCTTAATTGCTTGTAAGGTGGATACAGAAAAGTAATAATATAGATCTGCTTCCACCATAAGTTAATAATGCAGGGAAGCCTAACAAGGTGGTTAAATATATTTATTCCTTCCTTCTGCAAATTTTAAATCTTAACAGATATACCTGGATACATACTTCAGGTTATTAGAAGTTTCTTGGAATGCCTACAGACGGACAGGAGATATGAAATTTAGTACCTCATACTTGCTAATATTGGACAAATACCTTTTTCTTTGCATTTTTAGATTACATACAGTATTCAATCCTGCATACCGGAAGAAAAGACGGCAGTCCCTGGAAAACGTACAGTACAGCACAGATAAACCATGACATTCAAAAACAAGACACTGGGAAATTTCCATATCACGTTTTTATTCTTTACATTCTTTCTCTGCATGAGTACAGTGCCCAGCAAGACACCAGCACTACAGAATGAGCATTATAACAGCAAAATATGGAGTCCTTAATAGGATGACATAAGAAAGAGGTCAGACTCATAAATTAATTTTTTTCTTTGGTTGCTGGGGAATATCATAAATATCCCATGCTGATGCTTTTTCCATTCCACCTATTAGTGATTTCTCATAGGCTACATGGTTGACTGTTAACTCTCTTTTTAGTAACAAAAATTTATCAGGTACATTGGTTTTCATTAAGCACTGACATTGACACAAGTAGTATTGTTGAGGTGCATCTTAATGTTTGTTTCAAAATATGTAAAAATATTGGTTATTTAGCCCTAATTGTTCAAGTTATTTAATCATAGCTTAAAAAGTTAGGCTTGTAGGCAAATATCTCACTTAACTGAGTTTTTAGGTTGTTTGTTTTTTTTCCTCACAATAAAAATAGGGCTTCTGGGGTCAATGTTTGCCAGATGTTTCCATAAGCAGAGAATATTTCGCTCCTATTGCTCACATGCTACAAATTATAAGAATAAATAGATTTGGTAATAGTAATAAAGGCAGAAATGGAGTTGTTTCATGCACAGCCTAATCACTAGGGTGCTCTTTGTTTGATTAAAATGTCAGGAAGGCTATTAGGAAGCAAAGACAAAGGCAAACAAATGGCTCGAGACAAATAGCTGTCTACCAAAACTCCAGGACTAATCAAACGCTATTCATTTATATTCTCTGCCTCTGACCCTTTGCTGAGGTCACTGGACTATCTTGTTAAAGGGTCAAGAGAAATCCTACAGCTAGACTGGTTGTAAATTGCACAACCGTTTAAGCAAGGAGCCAGACTGACTCTCAGACCAGGGCCCAGGAGTGAGTGAAGCTGGAAGGGTTGCGTAGGTCTCTAAAAAAGGCTTACAAGATTTTAGATAATATTGATGTGTCTGTAGTTCTTTGCTCAAAAGTCTTTCTCTTCTTTCATTATGCTTTCACTTAAGAAGTTGTCTGGCTACTGTGCTCCACCCAAATGTAAAATCTTACAGGGAAGACATTCTCTTACAGAGAATCAGCTGGAGAAAAGCTGATCAATGGAGAGTTTATCCCAGCCCAGTGGGGCCATAAAAGTTTGAATTTTGCATAAGCCTTCATGCTCAAGGGAGTACACCCAGACAAATGAGGCAGGGTATAGAGGTATTATATCTGTAACTGTGGCATCTTGATGTCAATTGTAAACTTATCTACACTTAACAAAGGGAAAAATTAAATGAATTGACCAAATGCTAAGTTCAATACTGGAGCTAACAAGATAACTCAGAAATCCCATGTTCTCTGTGCTATAATCTTTCCTATAGGTTTTAGTGTTTATCATGCTGATAGACTTTGCTCAGACTGACGAAAACATTACATAGGACAAGGATGAGCATCAAGTGTAGTTGCACTGAAGGAGGTAGAGGCCAGATTAAATCTACTGCTGGAGTCAAAATGGATGCTGCAGCTGTCAAGAAAAAAGTTTGTAAAAGTAGAAGCATTTGCTGAGTATATTGTGAAAAAAACCCAACAGAAAAAGAATTTATATTCCTTGTGGAAGCTGAAAATATTTCTAATTGAAGAGACTTTCATGTTTTTGCAGTCAATTCCTCAAAGACTCCACAAGGTAGAAAAATTATTACACTTTTAAAGAAATTTTAAGAACATTTAAGTCATAGTTAATATATTTATGGGAAAGTTAATTAAAACACAGTATCTACATTAAATAAAATACCAGACTTAAAGTACTGAGGCAAAATGGAGTAAAATTAGTCTGTCTTAAGCTAGTGGAATCTGAGGTGTTGTTTCCACTACATAAACCAATTTGAAATACAAAAAAGTACCAATTTATGAAAATCATCCTCTGCTAAACTGTTAGGTTACACCTGGAATCAGTGTAAAATTTACTATTCACTCTTTTGGGGAGTTGTCACACTGTTTCCCTGCTGTGTTCATGATTGTGACTACCCAACTACTAAGCCTGAATTTTGCTGGTGTGTGTTTTATGTGACAAACATTCATATAAATAGGTTTGTGATTGAAATAGTACCTTTCAAGTGATATTTCAGAACATAGCTAACACTTCATTTCTACCTGCTCCATCTAAACTGGCAGACTGAATGGGAGGTGTATTCACAAATGTTGTATGACATTGACAGTGTGTCATTGATCACTCTACTTGCTTGCTCCTCAGACACTACCTAGGTCCACACATGTGGGCTCTGCTGCCATATTTTTTGTTCTGAGAAAGATAGTTTTACAAAATCTAGAAGACAGATGTATTTATCCTATTTTCTCTTCACTTGTTCACAGATGCCTATGGAGATAATGATAATAGCAACAACAACAGAGCAATTTACTTTTATACAGAAACTTCTATCATAAAGCTCCTTACAAACTATACATAGGAATCAATCCACCAAATGCAATCTTCATCCATGGAATGAAATTCAGTAGTTCTTTTAACAATACACACCCTCAGTATTACTGTCTTGAATATTAAAGTATGAATTGCAGGAGTGTGCTTGTAACCTTTCATCCTATTTGCAAACTGAGCACAACATTTCAATACTTGTGTGCCAAAAGACAGACTTCTAATCAATACAATGTTGTTTGGCAACCAGTTTCTCAGAAAGATAAAGCTTTCATCCCCCTACTGGTGTCAGTTCTGGCACTCAAATCTTTCAAAATGTATGGTGCTTAATTCAGTATGCAAAGTTAGCGTACAGCATTGATAATGGAAAACACCCATGACTTCTTCAAGACATTTGAGCAGTCCAGTTAGGGAGTGGAAATCAGGCATACTTACAATCTTGGTTCTAATTCCTAAACTGTTATCGTGTTTTGCATCATTATTCTGGACTACTGGTCTGGAGGATGAATATCATTTGTCTGATCTGATACCACTTCAACAGATAGCTGATACCACTTCATCAGAGATCCTTTGTAAGAGGGCTTATATGTCTGCTCCATCTGCATTTGACAGTATTTCGATAAATAGTAACATTGTCTTAAATAATACATCTCTCTATTTCCATCAAGCTACAAACATATATTACATGATCAGGTAGAAGGTGTCTTTGTGGGTAGGAAAGTCAATGCTACATGAGAAGCATACTCCTTGAAACTAATTAGACAAATTGTTTTAAGACACTTCAGAACTCTTTACTGTTTTATAAACAAGTCTTTCTACCCTAGGGCGTAAAAAGAAATGTGATAGCAGTGTGGTATGATGACATATTGCAGGGATAGCAGAGGTTAGCTTTGTTTATCAAGACAAAAAAGATGACTCTAGAAAGGAGCCCCATTTATTGCAAAGAGAATTTTATAGGTGCCTGTTTCAGAAATTTTCTTAAGCTCCTCAGTTGTTGGCAGCAAACCAAAGTATCCTTTTTGTCCTTGAATCTCACAGCACCACAAAAGATGGAAAATGAAACACAGTTTGAAAATGATGTGCATATCACTTAGCAGTGTCATAAAATAACAGGATATTTTTTATATTGCTATAGAAGAAAAGGTTTAGCTCCCTGTAATTCTCAGGAGGTGATGGGGCTACAACAAAGCACTGTGCAGAGTTCATTCCAATCATACCTACAAGGTTAACTGTGTGTGATGCATCTTTGTCAACTTTTCCGGTAACACCTATTGGATCCATAAGCTCAGGGACGAAATATGGAACCCTGTGTTGCTAAAGGGTTTGCACAGCTCCAAGGTTTTTGATTTACTATAAGAATTTCGCAAAACAGTCCCTCCATCTGTTATACCTGTTTTTCCCCTTGAAAAGCATTTCTGAATAGAAATGGCAGTTTGCTTTAAAATGTCTCAGCACATTTTCTAAGACACTGTGCTGTTTTTCATTGTTCCATGTGTAAAAGGGTACTGGATTCTATGGGAAGGGCTAAAGATTAGTATTCATTATCAACTAGTTCTGAAGTTATAGCAAAAAGTTCCATGCTTAAGAAAAACCATTCTTTATAATATTGGAATAAACGTGCTGTTCTTACAGCTATAGGAAATATTTTCTCTTATTCTGGAGTAGATCTTTTAAAGCTAAAGGTCTAAAGCATGGTTTTCAAGCATTTTATTAATGTTGCAAGGACAAGAATAAAGAGACTTTTTTTAAACAATCTCTTTCTAGACAGAAATGTACTTACAATACTATTCTTAATTTTAATTTTCCTCTTTTCTTTCTTCTTGATTGTCATTTCATTATATTTTAGGACTCAATGAATGGGTGATATTTTCTGCTTGACATGTCTGCTGAGAGAGAATGAGTCATGCACCCAGCCTTATGCCTCTGTTAGGTAACAACCCATACTTTTGGTGACTCCATCCTGTGAGGAAAACTCCACCACTAATTTCACCTTTCCAGTGTACTCCCAAGCTGGAGTGAAAAGCATCATAATTCACTGCTTTCTAGGTGTGCTTTTTAGAATTTTGTTGATTACTTCTTTCTTCTTAATGAACTGGCCCCCAACCACACATGACTCATATTATAATTGGATATTAAATAAGTAAATAAGTAGCTAATGAAGCCTGATTAAATATAAATTACAATACAAAACACCATCACTGGAAATTACCATTTCTGATCAGCACCTGAATCATACAATATGTCTTCAAGACAATCCGGATTTAAAAAAAGTAACTCTTATCCCCAAGTTCTTAACAAAATATGAAGATTAATTCATAATGGAGGAAGTTGTATAAGTACAAGTGATATTTCTGCTATTGTGGTTAGATTTTAAAATTTGGTCAGCATTTTTTTATGTTTGCCCTTGGAGCAATGAAGACTAACCATATTCTGGGCCATGACAGCAAAAGCACAGCAAGCAGCTAGAGGAAACTGACTATTCCCCTCTGTTTAGCACTTCTGAGACCACGTCAGGAGTGCTGTGCCCACTTTGGGGTTCCTTAATACAAGAGAGACATGGACATACTGGAGTGAGTTCAGTCAAGGAACACCAGGCTATTGAGGGGGCTGGAGCACACAACATATGAGGAGAGGCTGAGAGAGCTGAGTCTGTTCGTCCTGGAGGAGACTGAGGAGCGATCTAATTGCTGTCTTCAACCATCCAATGAGTAGTTACAGAGAAAATGGAGACACTCTCCTTGAAGGCAAACAGCAAAAGGACAAGAGGAAACAGCTAAAAGCTGCAGCAAGGGAAATGCCAATTAAACAGTGGCAAAAATAATCATAACCAAGAGGGTGACCAAACACTGGAACAAGTTGCAGAACCTTTGCTTTTGATGATATCAAACAACATCTGAGGAATGCGTGAAGTAACTTAATGTTACTTTGAAGCTAGCTATCCTTTAAGCAAGGAGTGGGACAAAATAACCACCAGATGTACGTTCCAGTCTCAGTTATTCTGCAGTTCTATTTGATATTTCCATATTAGATACAATTCTGTTTAGACACCTCCTGTCCATTTCCATGGTCACATAATAAACATACATTATGATTTGCTTACGGGTCTGTCTCGTTGGATGGTTAGTCACCGAGGCGAGGTGCTCTGGAGACGGCCTGATCTGCAGCGGAGTGGCAGATCTTGGTGCACAGGGGTGTTTCCTGAGGCAGGGAAATGCCAGAGCAGTGGAGAGACCCACCAGGAGCCAGCAGCTCTCACAGGAGATGCTGACAAAGCCTGGGCATTTGCAGAGCAACCATGGCCACCCCCACACCTATAAAAAAGCAGACGAGGGACTGTGAGCAACCAGGACTGCCGACAGAGCGTGGCACATCAGCCAGCGTGTGGTGCGGCAGTTTGCATGGCAGTTTGCGTGGCAGTTTGCGTGGCAGTTTGCGTGGCAGGGTGCACAGGAAGGGCATCATCACCCTACCAGCTCAAGAAGTGAGTTCAATGGGTGGTCATCACCCTCTCAGAAGGAGCTTAGCTATGGTATCCACCCAGCAGAAAGCTAATACCCTCTGCACTTGCCAGAATGGATGTGGCAACCCAGACAGAGATCCAACAAAAACATGCAGCCATTCAGGTCTCAGGCTGCAGGACATGCCAGAGCCTTTCACTGGTAATAGATAGCAGCAGTCAGAACAGTTTTGTGAGGTGTGACCAAGTGGACAATCTGCTCAGCTTGGTAGCAGAGCTATGAAAGGATGTAGAAAGGTTAGGGAGCTTCAGGGAGTCTGAGAAAGAGATAGACTGGTGGAACCATGCTCTTCCCTCCCTAAGACAGAAACAGGAACAACCACCAGAAAAAAAACAAGATCAAGGGGATGCTGTATCCTCCCTCTGCCAGGCTGAAGACTGTCGCTTAAAGGGAAGGAGTGAATGGAGGCAAGTCCACACTCGGGGCAGCAGATGAACCCCTTCCTTGCCCACCTTGCCTTCCCAGGTGCATCTGTACGATGGCTATGACACTCTGGATGTGGAAAGCCAGTCAATGAATGATGTGGATGATGGTCCATCTACACCAGAGGTGTCACCAAGGTCAGAAAGGCCTAACCCCTGTATCACAACTACATCAGTGGACAAGGAAAGAACTACGGATATGGTCTAGCTGGACTTCTGTAAGGCCTTTGACACGGTCCCCCACAACATCTTTCTCTCTAAATTGAAGAGGGATGGATTTGATGGGTGGACTGTTCGGTGGATGAGGAATTGGTTGGATGGTCGCATCCAGAGGGTAGTGGTCAATGGCTCGATGTCCAGATGGAGATCAGTGGCGAGTGGTGTCCCTCAGGGGTCCCTACTGGGACCAGAACTGTTTAATATCTTCATCAGTGACATAGGCAGTGGGATCGAGCGCACCTTCAGCAAGTTTGCAGATGACACCAAGCTGAGTGGTGTAGTTGACACGCCTGAGGGATGGGATGCCATCCAGAGGGACCTGGACAAGCTCAAGAAGTGGGCCCATGTGAACTTCATGAGGTTCAACAAGGCCAAGGGCAAGGTCCTGCGCATGGGTCAGGGCAGCCCCCAGTATCAGTACAGGCTGGGGGATGAAGAGATTGAGAGCAGCCTTGCGGAGAAGGACTTGGGGGTACTGCTGGATGAAGAGCTGGACATGAGCCTGCCATGTGTGCTCGTAGCCCAGAAAGCCAACCGTATCCTGGGCTGCATCAAAAGAAGCATGGCCAGCAGGTTGAGGGAGATGATTCTCCCCCTCTACTCTGCTCTGGCAAGATCCCACGTGGAGTACAGTGTCCATCTCTGGAGTCCTCAGCACAGGAAAGACATGGACCTGTGGGAGCGGGTCCAAAGGAAGGCCACAAAAATTATCAGAGGGGTGGAACACCTTTCCTGTGGTGAACCTTCACCTCAGAAGAAAGGCTGAGAGAGTTGGGGGTTGTTCAGCCAGGAGGAGAGAAGGTTGCGGGGAGACCTTAGTGCAGCCTTTCAATACTTAAAGAGGGCTTATAAGAGAGATGGGGACAGGCTTTTTAGCAGGGCCTGTTGCGATAGGACAAGGGGTAATGGTTTTAAACTAAAGGAGGGTAGATTCAGACTAGATACAAGGAAGAAATTTTTTATGATGAGGGAGGTGAAGCACTGGAACAGGTTGCTGAGAGAGGTGGTAGATGGCCCATGCCTGGAAACATTCAAGGTCAGGTTGGATGGGGCTCTGAGCAACCTGATCTAGTTGACGATGTCCCTGCTTATTGCAGGGGGGTTGGACTAGATGACCTTTAAAGGTCCCTTCCAACCCAAACTATTCTATGATTCTATGAATAAACAGGTTCTCATAATTTTGGGTTTAGATTCTCTGTTTTATTGTATTTTACTCTACTTTCTCCTCACCAAACTAAATATTTGTGTTAAATTCTCAGTATTGAATGGATATCTGTCCTGAATCAACAATACTGACTTAAATGTAACTACTAAAAGATTTTTAAATCCAAATGGCAATCCCAGCTGCTATAAACCAAGCTTTGATTTGTATCCAGAATACCATATACAGGTACACAGAATTTAAAATTCTCTGGTTTTATGTGTTATCAAGCAAAGTACTTTTTTTTTTCCCTTTTTTACTCCAAAATAGACCAATTTACACTTTATATTCAAGCTCTAGCTTATTCCCAGAGGCCTGTGGGCTGAGTCTCAAAGGTCCTTTCCCTGTCCAGCTCTCCTGTGCTGTATTACAGAAGTCTACTGAGTAAGCTTTGGCATAAGATATCAGCCGATTTTTAAATAGACTAAGTAATTTCGTTCTGTCTAACCTGTTTAGAATAAAACCTCAAGCTCTTATTCTCCACCACAGCAGCTGAGTGATAATAAGGAAGGAAGCCAAAACTGGCAGTTGAATCTCTCCATTCAGAATATGCCTAGTGTTTCTTTTGTTTTCTTTTTTTAAAAAGGTAGAAGTCTTGTAACTTTTCAGTTGTTATATAATACTCTGATTTGCTGGTGAGGGAAGTCCAATTGCTGTGAAAAAACTAGTAGCCCTAGAAAAATCTCCATTTATGCCATACTACCTGAATAAGAAATCAGTGGAAAGTCTGCTTGTTTCTAATTCTGAAACTTTGTTATTGAATCACCTGTCATTCTTACAGAGCATAGGACAAACCTTAAGGGGGAAGCCAAACTGAGGTTCATTTAGTGTCCTGTTACAGACCAACACTGTGGAAGTAGATCTGAAATGGTAAATCTAAAGATTATCTGCCTGCAAAATTCAGAGAGATTTATCTCTTCCTCACAGCTCCACTGATACTGGAATCAGGCAAGACACTTGAGCTGAACTATTAGTGGGCACAGCCTACTTGTCTCTGAAATTTGTGTCTCAGCCATGTGTTGAACAAAGTAGGTATACTTCATTTCTATTTATGTGTGTTTTGAAAAAGGATTTTTAGAGACCCGCAGGATTCTCAGGGTGGAGACAATGCACCATCTGAAGCTTACACTCTCCCTTGTTCTTCTGCTCAGACTTCTGGAGTAGTCTGGCTATTACTTATATGTGTAATCCCCACACAATATTTGCTACTGCGGGATCTGTAGCTACATTTCACCAAGTTCCACTTAGACTTCTTATTTTTCCCATGTACTCCACAAACACACTCAAGTCAAATATTACGGAAGAACCTCTCGAGTTCCTCAAGTCCTGAGTTAATTACCTGATCATGTCTGAACTTCTATCACAGACAGCCAACGCTGTAGTGAAGCATAGCAGGGAACTGTTTCATTTAAAAGCTTCTCAAACAGAATTCTTCAGAGCAATAAGGGAATGTTAGCGGGATTTTCATACGAGCCCAGCCTAGACAGTCAAATTATTATTTGCAATAATGATTTTAAACAATCTCATAAGATGAGGTCCCGACAGAGAAAAGCTATTAGAAATTGATTACTCTTATTTATTGGACAAAGCAAAACCACAAGGTTCTCTGTTTTCTGTGAGAAGGGCTTTATATGACATAGCTGTGGAAGAGCTGCTGGAAATAGTTAACACACCAGGCACCAAAAGACAGAAAGACAGAACTGAGCTTCTGGGAAGTAAAAACTCTCTAAAGAAAGCCTCCGGTTTTATGGATATGTCACTGTATTCCACACTGATATTATGTTTAGTTTCAGCTTCATACAATTAAGATTAAGAAAACAAAGAAAAGAATGAAATATGGATGAAAGTAAAGGTGGAGGAAAGTCAATGTTAAATTGTAAATGATCTCTGCTGGCATGAAAAACAGTTCATAAGGTAAAACAAAATTATTCCAAGGAAAACAGAGACAACCCGGTTTGAAATTCCATTGTTAAAACAAATCTCAATCAATCAAATGATTAATCCTACCTTCGCAATGTGTCAGTTACAAATGGCAACAACCAGAATCAATGGTATATAATTTGTCATCTCTCTGAAGGCTCAAAGATTGTTGATAGGCAAAATACCAATGAAGCTAACAATTGTTGGGTAAAACATGATTAATATTCTGCTCCATGATAATTTTCTTTCTTTAAAGGAAGAGACACTGTTTCAATCAAATTATGTTTTTGTCCTTCCAAGGACACAATAAATCACTAATATGTTCAGATGTTCACAGAAATCTTTGAGTAAATTTATTCAATTACACACATTTGAAACTTTACTTTCTGTGCTTTAGTAGCCACAATGGATATTTCTGTTTGAACATACTTTCTAGCAGGTATTTTATATAATATTGTGTAGTAGTAAGATGCTTTGCAAATTAATATAACTGCATTTGAATCAACGGAAAACTGAACATGATAAACTAGGAAGACTTCCTTAATTTCTCTATAATATTAGGAACTGAAAGTCTTGAATTCAGGTCTCATCTAAATATATGTAAAAAGTCTTTGTTAGCACATATGAGCTAAACAGAACTTGAAACTTTGAAACGTAGAACAAATTTGATTTTCATTAACCAAGTATAATGTTGCTTGTTAATGCTGTATTAAATCCAGAATGTTAACAGTATCTTTTGCAGCCCACATGAGATTTAACTTTTTTTTTTTTTCCTTTTTAAACAATGGACCCTACAAATAGCAACTTCCACTATCTATCCCCGATTTTTTCTCAGAATTTCCATTTCCCACCTTTTTTTTCCCTCAGAGGTTTTGGGGCCTGTGATGCACCCACAGAAATGCTTTCAACATTAATCAATAAGTAACACTGCTGACAATTATATTTAAGGTAAAGAGCAGTCTCTTGAGTCTACAGATGATTCTTCGAAAATTTATTTCTACAGCTTTCTTGTAGAATGACTCGGATTATCAAAACTGTGAGACTTGTTGGGGACAAGCAAATAGTCACAGCAAAAGTTCATTTGAGAACTGTAGGAGTTCAGTACTGTCAATGTACCCTTCTCTTTACCAGTTTATCCAGGGACTAGTGGAAACAGCTGTATGTAATGCCATATTTTAAAGCCTTCATACAAAGTCTGGATGTATTTCTGTATGATATTGCTCACCCAAGTACAAACTATCATACTCAGCATAGGTTTGTGAAATATCATATTAGACAACTGCAAAACCCATCTGGCTGTCACTGTCCAGATCAAGGGCCCACGACCTCATCTAAAAATGAAGATAAATAATAATATCCCTCTACAAACTTTTTTTTTTTCTGTTTATTCATGCATGGTCTGCTCAAAGAAGCACTGTTTAATTACAGAAGTACTGCTTTGAGAGAAAGCTAAACCTTACTTGAAACAGGACCAGCAGCAAAAGAGGTCAAAGATCAAGATTGTTCAGGAGGTGCATAGTAAGGTACCTGCCCTTTTAATGTCTCAGGGAGCCCAGGGCCAGGCAGCTGTATTTAATTAACAAACCCAGTTGGAAAAGGAAGATGTGATTGCAAAAGCCTGTACAGCTGAGGGTATGTTAAAAAAGGGAACAGTCTATGATACTAGCCTTGTATCAGGGTGGATGCCTGTAGGAATGATTGTATACAGTGAATAGGAGGTCTAGCTTATGAAGACTAGAAAATGTATTATGAAACCTCTTTGGTAGTCTGATGTAAGGCATAGCAAGTTATTTTAATCAGATCTTAGCACTTGTGTAATATATCTTATCTAGTCATGGTAGCAGTAGGTTCTATGATTTTTCTCTGTAATGGGCTTTATTGTCTAAGAAGCACACCTATGAATTAAAAGTTTGGGTTTTGGTTGTTGGTTTGTTTTTTTTTTTCAATTTCAATTTGAAATTAAACATGCTGGAACATGCTAATTCCAAAATGCTACATTTTTCATTATCTTTAATTGCGTAAAGTAACGCACATGAATACTTTTGGCTGCTGTATAAACTATGGACAAACTACTAAACTATTTTAGGTTAATTTTTAAATTAAATGCTGAAAGTCAGAGAGATGAAGAGGTGGGGAAGAGATTTAAAATAAATAAAAGGAACTTTGTTGCAGAAAGTGCTGATGAATCTAAAATAGTGTTAAAACAGATTGTTCTGGAGCAGTCTTATCCTAACAGATCACTTGAAAGTATTGATAGTGGAAGGACTAGTTATACAATGAAACTTATCCTTGTTTTTTGTACTATCAATAACTAGGGATATGGTGCATTGTGGATTTAGCTTCTGCTCAACAGGATTCACGTCAGTAAGTTTGATATCTGCAAGACACATAGCATGGAACAGATATTAGGAAAAAGCAAAGAAAAAGATGTTTTGAAACAAATTATGAAAAGGCAAAGTCCCATTTATGTTTTATTTGGAGCTTGCTATTTTCAGTGGCTCTAGAAAACTGCCCAGACAACTATAGTCGCTCTTCTGGAATCTTTCAAATACACCATTTGCTCATAACAATTAAGAGACAAACAACTGCATGAAAGTTTCAAATTGTCTTTAAATGCCTAGTTCTAAAACCTGCTTACTCCAGGCATACTCTTTATATAACTGTATCAGAGCATAAATGAAGGAGTATTGGGGATGTTGTGTGTACTTTGGTTTTGCAAGGCCAGCAACCCCTATGTAACCATGACAGTAATACCATGTAAGGCCAGGAGGACCTAGGTAACCATACCAGGAATACCAGAACTGGTGTCAGAAATACCAGAATGGGTATCAGACTATCAGATATAACAGAACAGATATGGATGTAGCAAACAAAACTGGGACCGAGGGGAAAAAACGATAAGTAATTGGTCGTTTATTTGGGATGAGACTGTGATGGAGAAAAGGAGAAAGAATAATTGGAGAAATTGTAAAGGTGGTAATAAGGATTGCAATTATTTCACCAGTCTGTGGTAACCTGTGGCACAGCCCTAAGCTTGATCACCAAAGTCTAGTTGGGATAATAACCCAAACCCATTGTTCTGACCTTATCAAACGTGCTTCTGTGGTCATGAATGTCTATGGAAAGAAGGGGATGCTTTCTTAATGGTAAAGCACCCAGCCGAATGGAATAAGCATCCTGGTGTCACATTGTCAGTGCCTATTTCAGGCCTGAGAGCATTTGCATCTTTCAACCTTTAAAAAAAAAATAAAAATCTGTGTTTTCTCATTTGCTGAAGTATGATGTTGCAAGTGGATTGTGTATGATACAGATAGCAGCTGCAAATCAAAGTAGTTTGCTCACTGATTTTATGTATTTAGATAACAAGACAATATTTGTGAGATAATAATCACCTCAANCTGACCTTATCAAACGTGCTTCTGTGGTCATGAATGTCTATGGAAAGAAGGGGATGCTTTCTTAATGGTAAAGCACCCAGCCGAATGGAATAAGCATCCTGGTGTCACATTGTCAGTGCCTATTTCAGGCCTGAGAGCATTTGCATCTTTCAACCTTTAAAAAAAAAATAAAAATCTGTGTTTTCTCATTTGCTGAAGTATGATGTTGCAAGTGGATTGTGTATGATACAGATAGCAGCTGCAAATCAAAGTAGTTTGCTCACTGATTTTATGTATTTAGATAACAAGACAATATTTGTGAGATAATAATCACCTCAAATTCCTGAAGTTCTGGAGTACTCTGTGTATGTTTGCATTGTTTTCTTATGTGTTTTGATTTACCTCTGCTACGTGCTTTGAATAATCAGAAATCAAGGTTAAGACTAATGAAAAGAAGACCTGCAGCCATGGTTGGCATTATAGATTTTTAGCAATGTCCAGTGGCTGCACAGTTTCTCTCTTGTTTCTCTGTTTCTTTTCTTAAGTATTTTCTACGGCAATAAATGTATCCTCACTTGTGATCTGTTTAAAAGAATCAGAGCTCAGCAGAACAGGCTGTCAACCAGTCACTCAATTTGGAACGTAAAATGATTTGGAATTTACTTTTCAAAGTGGACAGTCTTAAGAAATGTAAAATGGGGTAGCCTTTCAGAGTAATTCAGTGATTCACTGCAGTGCCTCCACAAATCAGAATTTAACAGTTACAACAACAAAAAAGACCTCAAAAGAAAACAAAACAAATTTGGGCAGCCACTGAAATAGTGACATTTTGTCTCTGTGTGTGTAGATGGCTGTTATAAAGTAGATTTGTACTGTAAAAGTAGAAGCTAATTAAATGCTAAGTGCATAAAAATTCTTCTAGAGCAAATATTTAATTTAATTATTTAATTCCACTTCTTTTTAATAAATGTTCTTGTATATAAAATACATCAATAGAGATGAATGACCTGTAAGTTTTGAATATATTTTTTGGTGCATTTAAGCTGTCAGAACAAAATTATTTTAAATGTAGGTCAAATTTGCTCAGTAGTTTTGCCCAAAAAATAGCATCCATAGAATCAGAAAGCAGGAATAATGGCATCCAGCTCTATTCTTTTGCCAGAAATACAGAGTTTCTGGAAACATTTTTTCTGACTATTCTGCATATTCATGTTACCTGAAGTTGGAAGTAATTAAAGGTTAACATTCTGGATATAGGAGCTGTCTCTTCTTCCTCACTGACTGTAGGT
>VYZW01006685.1:6736-17389 GCA_013401315.1 Balaeniceps rex
GCTGTTGTGGGCTGACTTCTCCCACGGGAAGACTCATGCCTACTGCATGGGGGTTGCACCATGCTCCAGTCAAGCCAGTCTTTGTTTCTGGCTTCCTCCTTGCTTGAATGCAAGCCGTGCACTAGCTCTAGCTCCCCATCCTTTTGCAGTCTGGATACAATGCAGAGTAATTTAATTAAGGGTGCTCTGTAGGGAAAAGAGAAGGCTGCGGCAGCCAGGGGACAGCACATAAAAGCAGAGCATCAGCTGCAGCTAAATGATCAATTGTATTGCAAAAAGAATAACAGATACTGTGACAAGTTGGAAAAAAGGCAGTTTATATAAGCTCGCACGGATGCCGTGTTATGCTCGGAATCAGGACACAGCACATTCTTTTATAAGCTATTGCGGTAGGCAGTGAGTGTTGTATCTTTGTGTATTGCTTCATTTTTCTAACTGGGCCCTGACATTTAATGAAACTGTGATTTTTTTTCCTCATTAATAATGCAAAATATTCAAACGGTGTCTAGCATTGCTTTTAGAGGCTTTGCTGATAACTTTTGTTGCTCTTAGCAGGACTGGTTAGCCTCAGTAAGAGAAAAAAGATGGTCTGATCATTTCTATGTGAGTTTAGAAACTGCAGGGCTCCTGTAGAAGAATCTACAGTCCTGTTTAGGGACCTAATTTTCCCACATGTTGTACAAGGAGCTTTGCTGTCTTGCCAGCAGTGGCCAGCATCCTGGATGCAGAGCCATCTTGAAGGAAACCTCAGGTAGGAGTGCCCAGAAGATGTGTACATATGTTCCACCTTGGCATGTATTGACCTCTTTTCTTCTTAAGACTTTTATCTCTGTGTGTGGCACAGGGTAGTGGGTCAGAGGATTAACAAGTCTCCATTTTATTACTTCACTTCTCTCATAAACTTCCTAATTTCCTGAGGCTTTCAGAGGGAGAAAGGGTCTCATAACTTGGCCTTGATTTCAAATAGACAGAAAATCAAAGGTCCACATTCTTCTCCTCACACTTGCTGTGGCAGTATCAGGGTAACTATAAATGCACTGATGCTTGTGGACAGAAACCTAGTTCAGAGTGTCCCCATTGCAATGGGAATTTTGAGACTATTGTAATGCTTAAATTATTTTAAAAGTGAAGTACCGCATGCTGTTTCAGGAGCTGGCTTAAAAAACTATAAATCCAAACTCATTCTAATGTTAATTGCACTAAACTACGTACTGGGCTAGTTGCAAAGCTTTTAGCTATGTTGGTTGTCCATGTACTCCCTACTTCCCTGCCCAGGAGTCCCAAATTGCATATAATGGAAAAAATTAAAGCATTAAATGGCTACTGCAAGTGGCTTAGATTGCAGTCTGCCATAACATCTACGTCATCTGCACAGGAAACAAAAAGCATTATTGTCTGGAACGTTTCCATCCCTGTAAAAGACATTGGGAAGGCCTAGCACTTGACTTTTACATGAAAAATTCTTTATCTTTAGATGGTACAAAACAGAAAAAGGGGGTTTTGTTAGAATGTATTTGTGGTTCTGAAAGACATCAGAAAGCTGTACTTAAGGATTGTAAATTAGATAGTAAAAAGCCTGAGCAAAATAACAGAAATTCCTCAGTTTTGGTGGCTAACATTTTAAGTACCATGTCTTGATACAATAAAGTGGTACACTATAGTGTCACTTTATGTGAGGGGGCTTGTCACTGGAAGAGAACAAGGACAAGGACTCCTCCCTGTTCCCTCACTAAGTCCTCAAAGGAGGGGACTCACATGTGACAAGGCCACAAAGCTATTTTTTTGTTGAGGCCTCTGCTGATGCAAGAGAAGCTGGAAGGTTTTCAGAGCGATAGGAAACATGTAACCACCTCTCCTTTTCTTTGGTAAGGAATGACGCAGATACTGCCTAGATGCAGTCTGCAAAATAGGTCCAGACACATTCCAAAGCTCCACCAAAACCGAGCCCTGGCACAGTATGAATGAGGTCATCCAGAGCTGGTCAGGCTGGAAGGTCTTCAATACATTTTACTTGCACCTGGCACTGTGAGTACCCACCTGATTTTCTTGTGGAGATCAATTACTTGTGCTGTGCAACAGAATTAAATATTTACCCATCTTTAGTTTTTTCCATGATTATTGAAGTAGTGCTTGACTTGAAGATGCCATGAAGAATCATGTTTTCACCATAATGGAAAACAACCTACACACATGATTTTTCTTTGCTTGTTTCTGTTTCCTACATGCTGGTAATGAACTGTGTAATCTGGCACCAGGTGAGCACTCCAAACCAAGTGTTTCTGGGACTGCAGCAAACCAGAAATGTTCACTAGTGAGTTCCATTCAAAGATGATAAAAGCATCCTCAGCATCTGTCAGTGAGTGAACAGTCCCTGTTGGAGGTCTGTGTTTGACTGACTGCGTCAGCATAACCAGAATGAATGTATTTATGGTGCTCAGCAGGTATCTGAAAACAAGTTTTCCTTGAAAACACTCTGCTATATTATGTCCTTCAATTACCGCCTACTGCTGAAACTGCTGGGAGAAAGATCTTTGCCACTGATAGTAGAGGTGTTAAAATCAAACAAACGCTCCAGGATTTTGCTTCAGGAGGTCCTAGAAAAGAAGCGAACCAAGTCTTCATGGTTCTTTGAATTTTTGGCCTCTCCTGACTATTCTACTCTGTTGTTATGTCCTTATCCCTGTAGCACAGAAATATCTTCATAAAACATGAATTTATCTCCTGGGTGAGAAGGAAACAGAGTGAGAAGAAAGAGAAGCATTAGGAAGTCTACTACAAAAGACTACTACATGTACTTTTCATGCTCACTCATGATCTGTGGCCTGCAACTGTCCCTATCTGTATCATAACTGTATCCAGTCCTGATATGAAACTGCTGGGCTTTGACATGAGCTGCATCATGGCATGCATGACATGAGCTTTGACATGAGCTGCGTCTTTGACATGAGCTGCACCATCAACGATAGACTGGGAACAGTCGTCTTTCCAAATAGGACATAACCCATTGGAACCACAGCTGTCAAAGTGGAGTCATGAAGTCAAAGACAATCAAAAGCCTTGGGAAGGGGCAGTAAATCGGTTAATTCTTCAGTTTCTGAAGGGGCTAGAGAGGCCTGTTGCTTTGTGCCTCTCCACTCTAGTTACTGCAACAGGAACTCTTGAAGGGAGATATTTTGAACCCTTATGGAAAACTGACAATCAAATTGGGCTGATCTTTAACTGATCAGTCTACCAAATGATGTCATTAGGAGTGTTACCTGGAGAAGAGGAGGCTGAGGGGAGACCTTATTGTCCTCTACAACTACCTGAAAGGAGGTTGTAGCGAGGTGGGTGTTGGTCTCTTCTCCCAAGTAGCAAGTGATAGGATGAGAGGCAATGGCCTCAAGTTGCGCCAGGGGAGGTTTAGATTAGATATTAGGAAAAACTTCTTCACGGAGAGGGTTGTCAAATTTTGGAACAGGCTGCCCAGGGAAGTNATGCATTGTAGCTCTTGCCTTTGTTCTGCAAAGGCAGTTGGAACAAGATATTGAGGAAAACAGGTCCCTCAGAACAAATTCAGCATGAAATATTCACCTTCTATGACACAGGCCTTCCTCTTGTAAATTACTAGTGTCCTGGAGGTCAGATCCTGTGCATCCACCTGACAGTTCTGCTGGTCTCCCCATTCTACACTGTTCTCAGACATTACTGGTTGGTAGCAGTAACCACAAAGTCCTTCTGCGTTGTGTATTTTAAGAAGTGTCATATAATCTGGGAAACAGTGTACGAAGTCTGCTTTTGTCTACAGAAGTGGCAGTATCGTTCCAGTCTTTCTTCTTTTAATTATCTGGAGAAAAAAAGTCCCTATCAAGTGCATTATGGCAAACCTTTAAGTGACAGCATCTCTGAGATGAGGGTGTTATCAGGTTGGCCCAGTCTGAGTAAACTGGAGTGAGCTTAGATGACCTCTTCCCATTGTTCAGAAACAACACTGCAAGCCTCACAGCATCTGTTTTTTTGCTTTGCATGAGCACCCCAGAGAGAAGATGATCATCTGTTGTCAAAAAGCAACACCTTTTCTAACAAGAACAGTAGAATTAGAAGCACAAATCTGGAATTATGGCAGCATGTTATAAACGAGAACAGCCAGGAGACAACCAATACACAAATCTTTGCTTCCTGAAGAAAGCACAGGAAAGGTACAATTGATATCGACCAAGAGAGTAAAAGCTGCACGAAAAGACATTACCGATGAGTGTAAAAAATGCTGATGCGCTGAAAATGTCTTTGCTCTTATTCATTCTCTGTGGACACTTCCTTCAACATACTTGGCAATCAACTGCAGGCAGTTTAGTTTTATTCTGAGAAAGCAGTTGTAGATACTTGCATTTTATCAGCCAAACTCAGAAGAGTCTACAGGGGAATGGGCCACCTGCACTGCTGTTGTGTCTTCTAGCTGGTCCCGCTCCCACTGGTCAGTGTTTCTGGGAGGGCTCTTCTCCCAGTGAGGCTTCCAGAAGCAGTCAGCAGACTGAGCCCTCTGGAAAGCATACTGACACTTTTTGGGAGTGGTGACAGTTTCAGTAGTGAACTTGCTGCTTAGATGCTTAGAAGGGAGCTCATCTTTTTTGAAAAATCTGGCTCAGCAAAGTCTAAACGGTAAGACTCCCGATACTGTAATGTCACCAGGTTTGAATCATGGCACCCTGGCTTTATGTCTCTCTCTCTAAACTCTTGCTCCTGTCTTTTGCTCTCTTGAAGTCTGACAGTCTCAGGTGGTTAAACAACCGAGTCCATGTCACCACTGGAGCCTAACTTGTTTGTAGGTAGAGTTTCCTTTTCTTCATGGAACTTGCCATGCTGCTCCGTGCGGGCAGAGTCAGAAAGCAGGCAGCTGGCTGCCTTTCTCTGTAGCAGTGCAGGTTGATCCCAATTTCAGCAAAGGAGCAGCCACAGATTGATTTTTCAGAAACACCTTGTTGAACAAGATTCTTTGGCAATGGGATGGAGAGGCCCCTGACAGCGAGGTACAAGAGCACTGACCATGTTAATTTTTCTGGAGAGGATTTTTGATCATTAGGATTTTCCCCTCAATTAATAATTCACTCTATTGGGATTAGGTGACATTCTCAAGCATTTTTGTTACTGTTGTTGAAGGTTATTTGGAGGTCTGAAGCTGGCCAGTGTAATGAGTCAGGGCTTCAAGCATTTGCTTATACAGAATAGAAAAACCCCCTGCCAGTATCTCACAGTATGGTGTCAAGAAAGCCTTAATTTTCATGTGCTTGACAGTAAGTGGTAATTGATTTGTAATTTGTCTTGGCTTTGTGTTTTTTTTTTAAATAAGAAACTTCTCTAATTGTCATTTAATGTACACTGTTGCATCCAATGATTATCTTTTTCCACCTGAGTGACTCTTCCCGTGGTGGTGTCTAACTCTGTTTAAAACTGAGTTTTTTGTCAAAGCTAGATTTACGATGGCTCCATAACCTTCCTCCCTTGAAATAAAGTAATTATTCAACCAAAATATAGACACTTTGGTTATTATGTCAACATAACCACTTCCTGCTGGGTATTAACCTGTATTATTCCTGGAGTCTGGACTGGGAATATGATTAATAACAGGTTCAGATACAGAAGATAGCAAAAGAAGGCAGAGTAATAGTAATTTTTCATTTGCATCACAGACAAATTGGCTGTTTTGCAGTACTTGTGTATGGCAATTATATGTTGTTTTGCTTCCTAATGCTGATTTCCTTCTACAGTTTATTAGCGTGAATGTCAGGGAAACACTAGCATATTGCTTTTGTCTATAAACACTTATGGCCAGGTGGAGAAGGCAGCCCTGTCTGAACTGCTGATTAGATATGTTCGAATTCAGGCACTCCTGCAAGACAGCGCTTTTGCTGCGCGCCTCTGATCCTGCCCATGGCGTGGTGCAGCAAGCTGCTGGCAGCATCAACCTGCTCGTGGTGGCCATCTGTGAACGGCCTGATTTGTGACAATCTGGGGAAAAGAAGTGCAAACCTTCTGCAGATGTAGTGCATACTGAAAGCCAGATCATCCTTCTCAGGCTCGCACAAGTCACCCCGCTGAGCTTAAACTGCAGCTTTGCGCTCTGCCGTGGAGCACTGCCAATCTGCTCGAAAGGCTTGTCACTTTTTTGTTATTCCAAAATAGGATGTTGAGCTCTTCAGAAATGCTGACCTGCTGAGTTAGATCCGCAATCAAACTTCGGCTGGATTTGCTCAGCAGTTCACATTTTGTGATGCTTATGGTCAAGATCCTATATTCTTCCAGAACTCAAAGTTCCCAGCTCTCTGAAGAAATTTGGCCCCAGCATGCCTTTAAATACACAGAGGAACTAAAAGGGAGAAAAATAAAAAAAGGAATTGCTTTTGTTTTCTGATTTCTCCATAAGAACAGTTGTATTTTGTAGTTCCACAAAATAAGATGATAAAAATTGAAACAGCAGTTGGATTAAGTTGAGAGAGGGTCTAGAAGAGAACCGTTGAGATTTAAGCTTGCCACAAGAATTAGGTAGTGTTAATCTTTCTAAGTAAATTGTAGATTGCTTTGTGCCAGTTTGTCTTAAAATGACCATTGTAAATCTGTGGATCTCGTTTGTTTTTCACATTTTAATTCAAACTAGCTAGATGTAAGACAGGCAGCAGAACAGAGGATGCTTAAATTCTTACTAAAAGAACACAAACAGATAACACTTTCATACATGCAAAGAACACACATGACTGCAAAAACCAATTAATTCCAGATTTTCTATGAATTGTCAGTGACTGATTCAAAGTGTGCCTTCATAAGGGAAATGAATATTTGGCTTGTACGTATACATGTATAAATGCACAGATATATATGTAAATATACATATCTAACTCATGATGACGGGAAAGTTCTTAACAAACTGCTATTTTTTACTGTGAGCTACTAATTGTAGGATGTGAAAGTACACATTTTAGCTATTTAGACACCATGAATGTAGAGCCAATGTGGGTCTGATTACATAGGTGCTGACACAATGGGCAAGGTGCTGTTGGATTCACAATGTAAACAAAAAGATTTTTGAAAATGAGTTTATTACAACATTAACATGATCACGCTAAGCAATGTTTTTCAAACAAATCCATATTTTGTAATGACAATTTCTCATTAAGATATGGCTTGTTTCTAGACTTTTCCTCCCCTACAGAAATTAATTTTTGCTTTTAACACATGCTCACTCATTATGCAGATGGCTTAATGATCTTTTATTCATTGCTATATGAATGTGGGAACTGTATTCTTAGTTAATTCCATCTTTCCTTTATTTGGAAAATCTGATTGTTCAAAGTTCTTTGATGTGGTGGTTTTGATCATGGAGAGCTTTCACTCACCATTTACAGAGCTATCTTAATGTACTTATCTCTTCAGGAAAAGTAATGTTAAAACCTCTTGTTACATATTCTGCTCTTACCAGCTTCCAATAAGACAAGGAAGCAGGTAGTATGTTAGTGAATTAATTTTCTAAATAGCAATATTTGTGCATATGCCTAGGAAGCTATTTGCCTTTCCTGATTACTAATTATTCAACAAATTGGGAGTAACTGTCACATTAGAAGTAAAGTATTATTTCAGTATATCAGAATAATTTTTAATTAAGGAGAACTACCAAAGGGACAGCATTTAAGAAAACAAAACACAAAACTGTCACATGGCTCCAGCTATCCCAGAAAGTTCTGTTCCCTGAGCTGTCTCTTGGCTGTTACAGTCTGGAAAATACTGTTCCCTGAACTAAATATCCTCCCTGCCAACTTTGCTATCTTCAGTATTTGACATTAATTAACAAATGGTCCCCTGCATCTTTTCCTATCTCTTCCCTGAGCTTTACAGAACACTCAAGGGTGAAAACTTATAAGCAGCATGCTTTGGTGGCTAAATAAGAAATCCTGTTCATTTAGGAGGGGGCAACAGCAGGGAAGTGCACGAAAGATGCTTCTGCCCATGGTACCAGTTAAGTAGTATTCTGGTCTGTAAGCCAGACCAACAAAGCCTCATACTCTGGTTTTCCTTAAGCAAAGCAAACCAAAAGTGTCCAGTATAATATTCCATACCTCTTCACATATTGCTTTTCAGATAATAATTGAGCTGTTTTTGAATATTTCTCGTACATTTGGACTGTCAGTATTTTCACTACCCTCAGATTCTAGTAAGGAGCTGCACTTAGGTCAAATAATGGTATTTAAAATCCAGCATATCTGAGAAATAATTAGTTCCATTTTGATTGCCCTGTCTCATTAATGGAGAGAGCATTGATTTTCACTGTACTTGTGTTATCATACGGAATTTAGATTGCGGATATTTCACTCTAAGTAACATTGTTATTTGGTCTTGGTTGCCTTAAACATCTGTATTTTGTAGGCTCTAGGTTTTAAAGGATGTTATTGGCTTAATTGTCATTTAACCCTTACAAGTACAATATGTTTTTAGCTAACACAAATTAAAAATACCTCAATATAGAGGGCAAAGCTACAAGGCAAAATTTTCACATAACCCTTGGAGGTTTTCTCTTTCTGTCCTTTTGGTAGTCAGCAGAGGTTAGGACTAATTCCCATCAAGCCAGCTGGAAGCTGTTGTTCCTGGATAAAATAATAAACTCTTCTTGCTAGCAGAACTGGGTGGAGGCAAGTGTGTTCCCTTGCCTCATTTATATGATTGCCTTTGGAAATAGATGAGCCTGCTAAGTGCATCTGGCACAGTTTTTTGTCAGCCAGCAAAGAAGGTATTTTAATATAAGAGAAAAAAAGTCTTTACAACATGAAGTCGTAGTGACATGTCAGCTCCTAGTGACACTACAGAATAAATAATCAGCGGTGGTAGAAATCTAACCTAAACCAGCTTAAATTAATATTATATGAGATGAGAGAAGAAAAAGATGAATTGAAACTCTGAGAACATCATGTTTTTCCACTTGGTGAATTAATTTTTAAAAAGCATATTTAGTAACTTACGTGTACACCATCTGATTCCATGTATGCATGATTTAATTTCAATAGGTTTTGTAACTAATTACTACCTACCTGTAGAAATTCTGGAAAAAAAAAAAAGAGAAATACAATCTTTTTTCTCTCAATAGAAAGTCGCTGCCCTATGAAAATTTGCTTTTGTTTCCAATGTCATTCCCATTTCTTCTAGCTTTTGATTTAAAATTTAGGTTTTCATAGTTATTAACATTGTAACAGAATTTATGACATATCTGGTTTATAATTTTAAGATACGTTTTTTAACAACAAAAGGATATATGCATTTTAGGCAGTAACAATATGATAGAATTATCAAATTGCACGCCAGATCATCCATAATAAGGCTAAATTATATGAATCAGTGGTGGAAACAATGTTTGTATTGTTATTACACCCACAAGTCAACTTGTGTACGCGCTCAGTTGTATATGCTTGTATATGATTTCAGTTTCAACTTAGCTTGCTTAGTTGAAAGAAAAAAGCCCGTGCTTTCTGATCTAAATGCAGTTAGCAGAAGAGAACAATTGCTCATTAGTAAAAGCTTTTTACTATTGAAATATGCAACTGTCACTTTGTATACAAATGCACACATGCTTCCAAATTTAACATTCTCAGTGCACTTTTTTCTGCTTCATCTAGTCTGATTTTAATCAATGGGAACATCTTTGATTTCATAAATAATCCAATATGGTGTCTTATTGACTAACTGCATTTACCTAAGTTGATTTTAAAAGTTTACTTCTGTACACTCCGAAGTATTTTAGCCTATATGAAGTTTCTCAGAGTTACTCCTGTGCATGCACCTGCTTTTTTGGCACGAATAGCAATGACACACCAGCAGAGGAACTCTAGCCACAGTTGTAGGTTTATTTATAGCAACAGCAGGTTTGCGCCAGTTGTGTACATGGGTTATTGATTTTTTTTGTTTAGAAGTCATCCTGTGAAGCTCCCATTTGCTATGCATGGCATTAAACAGGGAAGTAGTGTCAAATAGTACTTTGGAAATGGGGTGAATTATTTGTCTGTTCAGCTACCATTTGAGTAACAGTAGCATCAGTACAGAGGAGAAGGGTGATAGCTGAGAGACTGCATTTGATGCATAAGGTTGAAAATACTTTGGCGTGGCTGGCAAGGAGGCACAGAATAGCAATCAAATGACCAAAAGAGCATCTTCTAGTCAGGTTTTTTTTGTGACTGCCTGCTGCGATAGATGTCACAGGGAGCAGCGTGGTGTCCCCATAACCTTAAACAAACTTGAGAGAGGAAAGTTGATTTTAGAGAATTTTAGTTGATTCTGCTTAAAAAAAAATCTGTTTTAAGACTGCTTTGGTGTCTGCTGATGGACACTCTGCCCCTCTTTGCTATTCCCCTCCCCCGGAGCTGAATGTTCAGGTCATTGCATGGTGCAGGAGTTGGTACTCTCCCTTGTTTTGTGCTTTTAAGTAGCACCTGCGTTCACGATTTTGGTACGGAGAAAGACACTTGTGTCTTTCAGAAGAAACAGGCTGGGCTCATGGGTATCTGTTTAAAATGGGAAGACCTCTGGCCTCTGTCCCAAGACTATCTATGTGGTATGCCCTGACTCCTGAATGAAAAATGCCAGGACCAACCAGGTCAAAGAATACCTTTTTGTTAAAACCCCAGTCTATTCCTAGGCTAA